>JAVGVS010000097.1:801299-988914 GCA_032718565.1 Distichodus sexfasciatus
TAATAATAATAATAATAATAATAATAATTGCAGCCCTATGTTCGTTCTATGTCAAATCTAGTGTAAGCTGCTCTGATGTTGCAGTCGTGGTTCAAAACTGGATAGGAGGAGGAGAAGTGAGGTGAATGTGTCAGGGACCACAACACAAGCTGAAGTTGCTAGGCATAAGTGGTAGTTGCGGTGACTTCCGCAGGACTTGCTAGAAAATAATAAAAATCAATAAGGACTTGAGTTATATCAAGTTTGGATATTTTTGGAGTGGGATTGAGGATGAGTCAAAGCGGTATACTGCAGCATTTCGATGCCAGATGATATCCCCAATTGCTGGGTATATTTAATAAAGTTGTTGGTATTGTCACTTGCTGCAAGTGTTTAAATGCAGTGCATGTATCATGGATATAATTAACTTGGATGCCTCAGTCAAGTCAATCAGTGTGAATAATAAATAATATTCATATTGCACTCTGTATATGTAGTTTATAGGCCTACACTACTTTTTAGGTTGTAATGATGGTACCAAAGTCAAATATTTTGTAAAGTGGTACTGTATGAAGTTTGAGATCTGCTGGGTTAGAGAGTTCTCCCCATGAACGGAGCGTTGCTGGTTCAAGTCTCGGACTGGTAAAGGTATCACTCAGGTGCTAATGAGCAACGTATCATCCCCAAGCACTGCCCTCTGGGTAATGCGAAAAAGCTGCCCACTGCTCTTTTGGGGATGGTCAAACGCAGAGGTCACATTTCATTGTGGTGTACTGTGTGGTGTGGTGTGTTCACAATGACGACTAAAGTGAAGAACCTTGTGATTTACTCCCGTCCTTTTTACTGCATGTTTGAAACTGTTAAGAGAAGGATATAAATATAGCAGGTCATATGGACTTCACCTTTGATGATCCACTCTGGTGGTGATGGCATGGAGTTTTATCTGCTCGACTGCCGGGTCTATCTGCGGGCGGAAGACGTTGGGAGATGGCTGAAGTATGGCGTATTGAAACACAGCCAGACAACAGAGCGGACTGAGGCTCTAATCTTTTGGGTGGTGCACCACTAGGGGAGATTAGACAACAGCCGGGATGAAAAGACACTCAGTAAGAGGCACTCAAGAGGGGTCGGATTTGTGAGGAAAGACAGACCGGCATGCAGAGAGAGAGAGAGAGAACAGAGACCCAAAAAAGAAAAAAATGTTTGATGGGTGTACACTGGTTAAGGTTAACTTGTCCCTGTAATTAGGAAATGGAAGTAACTCTGGGGCAGTTGGTAGTGTAAAGGTTTGAGCGTTCGTCACGTGATTGGAAGGTTGCTGGTCTGAATCCCAGACCTCTGAAGATACCACTGAGATACTTATGAGCAAGGTAGCGTCCCCAAACACTTCTCCCTGGACCCTACCCATCTCAGTCACCCAGTGCTCCTTCATGAATGGGTCAAATGTAGAGGTCACATTTGGTTGTGGTGCACTGTGTGCTGTGCTGTGTTCACAATGACAAATAAGCACTCACTTTCCCTAATTTCAGGGACAGTTTACCTGGGAGCAAATTGAGGTTAAGCGTCTTGCTCAGAGACCCAATGATGGTAGCACTGGAGGTACTAGACCACTAGACCACCATTCACCACCCATTACCAGTCCAGGAAAGCAGTTCCTGAAATTCATTCATTATCCAAGCCACTTAATCCCAACTGGGGTGGCAGGAAGTGGGGGACTGGAGCCTATGCCGGGAACAAGGCGCAAGGCGGGGAACAACTGGGCAGGTGCCAGCACACCGCAGGGCGCACACACACACACAGTTACACTCTCACTCACACCTTACAGGGCCAATTTAGAGTGGCCAATTAAACTACTGTGGATGCTTTCGGAGTGTGGGAGGAAACTGGAGCACCCGTTGGAAACCCACACAAACTCCACACAGAAAGGCCCCACAGCCGACCCGGGGCTCGAACCCAGAACCTTCTCGCTGTGAGGCTGCAGCACTAACCATTGCACCACCGTGCCGCTCGCGTTTCTGAAATTAGAAAATGTAAAATATAAATTAAGAGATGCACAGCTCACAAAGACAGAAAGATGTGTGTGTGTACTCTGAAAGTTGCAGAAAGCCTGACATAAGTTTGAGACTCTGTAAGAGGTGTTTGAGACAGAATTGGGGTATTACTGTAGTATTAATCCAACACTTTAGTGTGATTAAAGGATTTGAGAGCTTGCGGAAAGCAGACACCAGCTGAAGTTACGTAATCCAGACACAAGCCGGACTAATTTGACCAAGCGCTTCCCAAAACTCTACGCAAAGCCGAGTATGACAACATTAGCTTCACATTTTGTCCAAATGAGCGAGGTGAAGACAGATCTGTAGGAAGGTGAGCTGGAAAGTTGTTTTTCTTCAAGATGCCTCAAGCAGAGGAACTGCACAGGAAATGATCAACTTCCTTCCAGAGAATCCAATGGTCTTAACCACATGCGTATGAAAACACAAACATTGGTTTGTGTGATGCTGTGTGAGTGTGTGTGTGAGTTAAGTGTGTGTGTGTGGCTAGGGATTGGCACGGGACAGTATGAATCCATCTGTTTTGTCCATCTGTCCATCAATGTCTGTAAAGCCATTCAGTGTGTAAGCATCTCGTTTCTCACAAGCCTTTTCTCTGAAGGCTGATCATTTACTGTCAAATGTAATCTGTGCATTATTAATGAAAAACGACAGGAAAACATTGTATATTTTTCCTTTTTAAATGCTAAAAATAAATAAAAATCTAGCTAAACACTCACCAACTCTTACTACTTACTATTTTGGTTGTGAGATTTGGAGTTAATGTAGGTCATACACCCCAATTGGAAGTGAAAGTGAGTGATTATTTGTCATTGTGAACACATCACAGCACATAGTGCACCACAACGAAATGTGACCTCGACATTTGACCCATCTGTGAAGGAGCAGTGGGCAGCTAACACGGGCAGTGAATGGGGAGCAGTGCTTGAGGATGGTAGTTGGCTCATGAGTACCTCAAAAGTACCTTTACCGGCCCAAGAATTGAACCGCTGCCCTTCTGATCATGGACCAAACAAATATAAACAATAAAATGTAAACAAATATATATATGCAGGCAGGTATTTATTTGCATTATATACACTGCTCAGCCAAAAAATGAGGCAAACACTGTATATATAACATTATGTTTTCACGCTAAATACTTCAAATCTTCTGTATTAGCTTTTGTATTGAGTCACTTTTGGGAGAAGTGTGAAGTGTTTTTGGTGGTTTAAGTGCATTTTGGAGTTTGATGGTTTCAGGTGTGTGTTTATAAAGCTCAGAGTGTGAAGTTTGGAGTGTGAAAATGATTATAAATAACTGAAAATATAAAAAATATTTCTCTTGTAGGTTAGTTGTATTAGAATCTTTCCTTTGAATCAAACAGGTAAAATCATAAGCATTTTATGTTTCATGTAACATGTCTTGCTTAAATGATAAATCGTGCAGCCTGGATTGACACTGTAGAGAACTGCACAAGTTAAGATAAAGTGTGTGTGTGTGTGTGTTTTGGAGGATATTTGCTCTTGCCTCACTGTGTTAAACAGTGCTGATGTAAATATGACGCAGGTGTGTTTGCTCGTTATGATTTGCTCTTGAGACGTTAAACAGATTTATCAGCTGGTAATAAGCTGCTGTTGCGCATTACAGTCTAATCAAGGCAGAAATAGAGGCACATTCAGGGAAATGTGTGTGTTTTGTGAGAAGCAGTGGAAATGTGCAGCGTGTAGGACCCGACGTTGATGTCGAGGCTGTGAAACTGCTTTTCCAACTGTACACTGCAGTCCAACCGGAGGGAGAGCAGCAGGAAAGAGGAGATTCGCTCCAGTCACACATACTCACAACATATGCTTTTGCTGTACGTGTATACATACTATACGTGTGAAAGAGAGAGAGAGAGAAGTAGAGGGAGAGAAAGGAGGGGGTTGCAGAAAGAGAGAAAGAGACGACAAAAGAAAGAGAGACAAAGGGAGTGAGAGCGGGAGAGAGAGAGAGAGAGAGATAAAGAGGAGACCAGACAAAGAGACAGAAGGCGAGAGAGAGAAAGGGAGCGAGAGAAGGAGAAAGACAAGTAGAGAGAGAGAGAGAGAGGAGGGAGGTAGAGAGAGGGAGAAAGAGGAGACGAGAGAAAGAGACAGAGCGAGAAAGGGAGCAAGAGAGAGAGAAAGAGAAACACAGGCAGAGAAAGTGAGAAAAAGAGAGAGAAGGAGAGTGAACGACAAGCAGAAGTAGAGAGAGAAATGGAGAGAAAGATAGTGGAGAGAGAGAGAGGTGTAATGTGATCTGTGCTGTCTGTATCTTCAGTATCTACAGTGTTCCCAGCTTCCAAATTAAAACGCTCTTCGGAAAACCTGGGAGTTATTAGGGACTGCTGCTCGCTCAGTGAACGTGGGAGAAGCAAATCCTTCAAATCCACAGCAGACGGATGAGATTCACCCTGAAAACGAGTCGAGAGACCGCAGGGACGAGTTGAAGTTACACAAATAACACAATCCCAAATTCCCCCTACTTTAGCCCTACCACTACCCAGCCCCTCAGTTTGACCCTTACAAAAATTTAGCTTCTGGCAAACGGTTGTCGTTAACCTTTAGCGATGTTGCTGCAAATTTGCAGAAAGGTGATATTTTCACATGCAAATTAGGTTTGGGGCAAACTTGCAGTGGACTTCTAGCAAAGTTTGTGGAAAACTTATGCACCTGGTAAATGTCACCAAAAGTTCACTATAAGTTTGTCATTACTGGCAAATTACTTTGGCAAATCACTGGTAACTACATTTACCACTAGTGGCAATGTGTCATTGTTGCCAGAACACTGCCACTAGTGGCTGACGATCGTGAAACCTGCTGCAAACATTTTGTTATTATAAGGGGAACTATTCCAACATGGAGTATTGTGCGATGTCGCACTTGGAGATGGAGGTTTAGGGGGCATCGTGCCGTCTAGAGAGCGCTTACAATAAAGTGATTTGAAGGGCTAACTTCATATTTAGGGAAAGACAGAAACTGACACTGCACTTTGCAAGTCAGAAGCATGACGCCGGGGAAGTTGGTAGCGTAACGGTTAGTGCGTTGGAACCGTGATCGGAATGAGTTCCGGACTGGGACAATGTACCACCGAGGTACTCATGAGCAAGGTACCATCCCCAAGCACTGCTCCCCGGGCACTGCCCATGTCCTACACAGATGGGTCAAATGCAGAGGTCACATTTGGCTGGTGCGCTGTGCTGTGCTGTGCTATGCTGTATTCACAATGACAATAATAAGTGTAATAATCTTTAACTTAAAAAGGTTTGGTAAGAGGTCTTTTTCTTTATTTTCTTTGGAGAAAAAAGAAATATTTGCAGCACAACACTGGAAAAAACAGAGTATGACTAAATATAAAGTAGCTTTACACTGACACACAGTATTATATAAGAACGGTATTGTACTGTAAATATCAAATACAATGTGTTTCTTGGAAAAATGTAGAACATGTCTGATAGTATTATACTGTAAATTTACAGTGCAATGTTTTACAATGGATGCCAAAAAGGATATCTTACTTCAGTAAAGCTGCAATAGAATGTGAACCTGAATCTCAAGAAAGTCGCCATTTCTGATTCTCATGTAAACAAACTTCAACACTAAACGAGTAGCACATTTTCTGTTTTAAATGATGGCATTATGTCAAAGTCAAAGTCTTAGGGCCTGTTTACATGTATGTGGATATTTTTATTAAAACATACAGTACTGTGCAAAGGTTTTAGGCAGGTGTAAAAAAATGCTGTAAACAAAGAATGCTTTCAAAAATGGAAGTGTTAATCATTTATGTTCATCAATCAACAAAATGCAGTGAATGAACAAAAGAGAAATCTAAATCAAATCAATATCTGGTGTGACCACCCTTTGCCTTCAAAACAGCATCAATTCTTCTAGGTTCACTTGCACACAGTTTTTGAAGGAACTCGGCTGGTAGGTTGTTCCAAACATCTTGGAGAACTAACCACAGATCTATAATCCTATAATCCTACAAAATAATATAATGACTATAATCCTACAGAATCCCTGACTTTGTGTAAGTGTACCTATAAGAATTGATGCTGGTTTGAAGGCAAAAGGTAGTAACACCAAATATTGATTTGATTTAGATTTTTCTTTTGTTGGCTCACTTTGCATTTTGTAAATTGATAAAAATAAACAATCATTATTTATATTTCTGAAAGCATTCTTTGTTTACAGCATTTTTTCACACCTGCCTAAAACTTTTGCATAGTACTGTATTTTTATACGTTTCGGCCTTTTATTTACATGGAAACAGAACTTCAGCCGCCCTAAACGTATATTTTTTTAAACGCCCTTCAAAGAAAATACGGTGGATTCCGTGGATACGTGTAAACGGGTAAAACAAATTTTTCTTAAAACAATGATGTCGGGGACGTCACTAGGATTGAAAGATAGGTGGGCTTAGCCCCTACGGGTGTGGTTAAGGTTTGCGTTAGGGTTACGCGCTACATGTGCACCGAAATTATTTCATCGCACCAACATAGGCTTCAGTAATTTCTTATGAAAAAAAAAAAATTAAAAATGTGTAAAAATATCAGCATAAAAATATCTAAGTAAACTTTGTCTTCTCCGCTCTACAGAAGACGACGTGGCTCCAGTTATCAGTAAAGAGAACGAATAAGGCACATAGAATAAGCAATATATACGTAGAATAAAAAATATACACTTTAAACTAGAAGTAAAAAATAAAATATAAACTACTGCAACAGTTTTAATAAGAAAAATTCTATACAGACAATCTATTATATAATGACAGTATCTTTTATTAAGTCTGAGCTAACTATATTCACTAATATGTGTAAATATCATAACAGCAGTGAAGTGGAGACGCTAAAATCTATGTACAATAATTTAAATAATTTGAGCAAATATCCTACCATCAGTCAATTGAGAAACTACAGTGTAACATTCCCTAGGAAAAGATTACAACTTTCAGCCCAGGTGCTCTGCTCTGAAGGGTCACTTTCAAGGCAAGGGCACTAGAAAATTTAAAGGTGTAGGGCTTAGGAGAGATGTGGAGGGGACAATCCGGACTGGACAAAACCCTCACAAGTCTCAAGCGGTGCAGTGAAACTGGTGAGGAATGAAGTTTGGATCACTCAGGACTTTACGCCAGCGTGGAGGGGCACTTATCCGAAAATTACTGGAAATTATACAAGAGTGAAAGTATGCAGCATGTGAGAGACTGGCCAAACAAGGGCCTATAAAGCTGCAAGCAAATAAAATGATTTACATTGTAAAATTCTTCTCCATTGTAAATACTTCTTATGAAGTAGGCAGTAATTTTGCTTTAATGCAGTTTTAATGTAATGTAATTTTAGTGATGCATGTAATTAACTGGGTCTTTTCCATGACAATTATTCATTTAAAATGAACTGAACATCTGCAGAGTCTTAAACCTTCACATTATGTTAACATTTGTCAAACCACTTCAAATTTTTGCCAGAACCAAATAAATCAAATTTTCTAGATTATTGCTAATCTCTTCGAGCAGATGAAGATTAGGAACTTAAATTGATGGAGAATTCCTTTTGTAAGAAGAATTTAAGGTTAAAGATGTTCAGTAATCTCACAAACTACAATCACGCCTGCCTGGAGAGGCACAAACAGGAGGCTTTCTCTATTACAGGCAAAACCTGGACATTTTCTCATCAGCACTCATCAGAATCACCCAAATAAATAGTCCAGCCAAAACTGGGAGCAAAACAAATATGTTCAGTCAAGGTTTGTGTCTAAATGTGATTTTTGTAACCCACAGCCTCCAGGAGACTTTATTCAGTAGACACGAGCAGGAAGAAGGCAAACGTCCAAACCTTCTCTTTGTGTAATTGTGCAGAAACCTCGTTCCTCTGCCTGTTTTCTTACCTTCTCCTGAGCCGCGCTTTCATCCAAAACTGCACCGGCTGCAGGAAACAACGCCAAGACGAACCAGACTCTATTACGCACCATTAAAAATGTAAAGAAACGTAACAAATGAATATAACTCAGCAAAACACAAACAAGCACAAAAGTAAGGCAGCAGTAAGAGGAAGTTCCACCTTGTAAGGCTGAACAATTAATCAAAATTAATCAATTTTCTTCTATAAGTAAATAGACATGCAATTACAATATAGAGTTAGTTATAATATACAGTTTATATGGTAAATCACCGTGCAGTCTTCCCATAATGTTGTTATTGTAAACAATTATGAACTTTATTTGAGATATTCAGAAAATTAAAAATATAAAAATATAATGATTGTTACACAGATTGTTACAAAGCACTTTACCATAACCATATTTATTTTAACATCTTCTTCTTTTGGCTTTGATCATCTAAATAACAAAAACAAAAAGAAATACTAAAAATATAAAGCCCGAGAATGTTTGACAGCCATTTAAAATACATAATACACACACACACACACATTTGTTAAAATATAAATTATATATGATATATTTTTATATTAAATTTAATATGTGATATTTAATATTTTTGAATTATAATTTTGTTGTTTTATTTTTAAAAGCAAACACTATTAAAGTGCAAGTCAATAAAATGGGTCTTTAAAGTGAATTAAATTAATGTGAATTATATGAGTTTTAAAAGGTTTAATGCTGTTGGATGCCCAAGATTTTTAGAGCACCAGCAGAAAAGATTTTATCACCTGTCACGGTCCCGCCCAACTTGGACGGGACCGTGCCACCGTGAACCCAGAGAAGTATCTGTTTTATTGTTTCTGGTCTTCTGGGTTCACCTTGGGTGGTGTGTCTGTGTGTGCTCCTCATGTCTCCTCGGGTTAGCCTTAGCTTTCTGTGTTAGCTTGCTCCTCACTGTTGGGTTCAGTGTCTGCACTTCGTGTCATTCTGATTAGTCACTCTCTGTTTAGAGCGCACCCTACTTCCTGGTATGTTGTCTGCACTGTGTGCTCCCTTCCCAGTAGGTCAGTGTCTGTTTAGAACACCCCTCGCTTATCACTGAGTTCAGCTGTGTCTCGTTCTGCCTTGAGTTCTGGGATTGGTGAGAGCACTCGAGTTATGAGGCCTTATTTAAGCCAGTTTAACCCAAGTGTCTCTGAGTCTGTCTCCCTCATGATATGTGTGGTTGTTCGTGTCGTGGCGTGTTTTTGGTTTTTGGAGTTCCTGCTCCTGCTCCCTCCCTCCTTCATTGGGATTTTGGACCCTTCCTGCCCTGTTCCCCTGTTTGGACTTTGGACCCTTTTTGATTCTGGTTTGGTTTTTGTCCCTTTTTGAATTGCCCCTTTTTGTTTCTTTGTTTTCACTCCTCTTTCTTGTTTTCTCCCCAGGCTCGTGTTCCCCAGTGAGGTCCTCTTTCCCGCTCCGATCCGGCGCAGCGCCGGGATCGCTTCTGTTTCACCTCGTGGGTGTTTGAGGAGTGCAAGGCGCTCCTCCTGGTTTCCCCACGGAGGCTCTCCCGTTTTTGGCCACAGCCACGCTCACTGGGGGCACGAGCTCCACCCGTATTTCGGACCTCAGTTTTTGCTATTTTAGTGGACTTTGTTTTGCCCTGCCTGTTTTTGTCTGGTTTCTGTTCTCCCCTAATAAACCCTTTTTCATCTACCTGCAATAGTGTCCTCATCCCCCTTCCTGCAACCACACCATCACCTTTCTCAGCATTTTATTCAGGACTAAACAACAATCACTGTTTAAAGTAAAGGGATTTTATATCTTATCTATTCAATTTTATTTTTAAGGCACTCTTTACAACAGACATTGTCACAAAATGTGTCACATTACCATTAAAAAAAACTACAAATATTAAGCTCTAGAATGTTTCACAGCCCTTTAAAAGGCAGTTATGTCACTCTTATTGACGCAAAGCATGTGTTGTTTCAGTATGAGCTGGTGTTTAAAAAATTAAGTTTAATTTGTAATCCTCTAAAACCTATTCGTAGACATAAAAAAACATACAACCAAACTAAAGAGATCCAGATCAAAGATTTACTTTGTTCCTGCAACTTACTCAACCACTTTACCTTCCTGAAAAGCTCTATACTTCCCATGATGTTCATCTCTAGTAACCGGTTTGTTTTCAGTAGGACTGACCTCTGATCCCCCTCTCCCTCTGCTGGACTCTGTGAGGTCCACTGAGACCACCATTGTGTTTTTTGTCTCCAAAGAGCGTTAGGTTTTACAAGGCCGAAGCGTGATTGATGCAGCTCCGACCCGGCCCCGAACGCCGACACTGAGGCTGAGCCGCTAATTAGCCCAAATTTGTTGCTTTACGGCCCGGAGCCGCGGTCCTCCCACGCCCCGAGTTCCTTTATACCAGCGGCGCAGGGCCACAGCCATTACCACGCTTAATCAACCGTGCCAGATTAATAACTACGGTGGCCCAGAGAGCCCAGTGCAGTTCACCCTGCAGTTACGAAGACACTACAGAAATTCACAAAACACTTTCATCAAAATGACAACACATTTTACAAATGTGCTGCACGTTCATAGACACGCTGCAAATACACAAAACACGTGCAACTCTGGAAAACCTTTTAGGTGGTCACATGCTTTTGAGTGAAAATTGATATTTAAGATATAAACGGTGGCCATGGTTTAATCCTACATAGTTATATATGTGCAGAAATTCATGTTTTCCAAAAGCATGAGACCTCCCAAAAATAGTCTCCTGGGCACACTCTTGCATTGTGTCGTGTCACTCTAGTCTTGTGTCACATTTGTGTCGTTTTGCGTCACACTTGTGTCATGTTGTGTCATACTTGCGTTGTGTTGAGACACTTTGTATAATTGCTCTTACATTGTGTTGTCACACTTGTGTTGTGTCACACTTGCTTTGTGTTGTCACTATTGTGTTGTCACACTTGCGTTGTGTTGTGTCACACTTGCTTTGTTTTGTGTTGTGTCACTCTTGCCTTCTGGTGTGTCACACTTGTCATGTTGTGTCACACTTGAGTTGTGTTGGGTCACTTTGTATTGTTGCTCTTACATTATGTTGTCACACTTGAGTTGTGTCACACCTGCTTTATGCTGTGTCACTATGGTGTTGTTTCACTCTTGTGTTGTGTCACACTTGCGTTGTGTTGTGTCACACTTGCATTGTCACACTTGCATTGTGTCAAACTTGCATTGTGTCACTCTTGTGTTGTGTCACTCTTACATTGTCACACTTGCACTGTCACACTTGCATTGTGTCACTCTTGTGTTGTGTCACTCTTGCATTGTCACACTTGTGTTGTGTCACACTTGCATTGTGTCACTCTTGTGTTGTGTCACACTTGCTTTGTGTTGTCACTATTGTGTTGTCACACTGGTGTTGTGTTGTATCACACTTGCTTTGTCTTGTGTCAGTTTTGTGTTGTGTCACTCTTGCCTTCTGGTGTGTCACACCTGTCATGTTGTGTCACACTTGCGATGTGTTGAGTCACTTTGTATTGTTGCTCTTACATTATGTTGTCACACTTGAGTTGTGTGACACTTGCTTTATTCTGTGTCACTATGGCGTTGTGTCACACTTGCGTTGTGTTGTGTCACACTTGCATTGTGTCACAATTGCATTGTGTCACTCTTGCATTGTCACACTTGTGTTGTGTCACACTTGCATTGTCACACTTGTGTTGTGTCACACTTGCATTAAGGCCACACTTGTGTTGTGTCACACTTGTGTTGTGTCATTCTTGTGTTGTGTCACTCTTGCATTGTCACACTTGTGTTGTGTCACACTAGCATTACAGGGGTCATTAATTTGTGTTGTGTCACACTTGCATTGTCATTAATTTGTGTTGTGTCACACTAGCATTAAGGCCACACTTGTGTTGTGTCACACTTTAGGCCAGGTCACCTTTGTGTTGTGTCACTGCATTGTGTCACACTTGTGCTGTCATTCTGTGTTGTGTTGAGTCACTCTTATGCTCTGGTGTGTCACTCTTGAGCAGTCTCAATTTGTTGTGTCACATGTGTCGGTGGTCACACTATTTGTAGAAAACTAAAGTAAAATGCCTGTAGAGCAAAGCTTCACTCTCTAGTCATTTCGTTACTTACACAAGAGCAGCCTCATCGTCTCTCTCTCTCTCTCTTTCTCTGTGTAATGACAGTTAATACACTTCTCCTCAGCTCTCACTCCACTTCTCCCTCCATTACCGGAGCACTCCCACTGTGTTAGAGGAGTGATGGCAGTCACAACCTGTACCAACAGGCCTGTGGAGAGAAAAACAACAACGTGCGGACGACATCCAGCATTGGGCAGTAGCTACACTTCATGTACTGACTCTACTGACTTCTATTTTCAGCAGCTATTTATCATCAAAGTAACTTTTAAAATGCTGTAGATTTAAAAGTTACTTCTTTTTCTACAAATTGTGATGTATTGCAATAAAATGTTACATTATTATCCCAAAACTCTCTTCCGTAGGTCAGTTTACAGCTAATATATTAATATTAATATTATTATTAATATTAATATTAATATTAATATTACTGTTAATATTATTAATATTAATATTAATAACACACACAATAATAAATAATAAATAATAACAACAAAACAATAACGATAATAATAATACACAATAATTATTATTATTATTATTATTATTATGCACAATAATATTGGAATTGTCATTAGTTGATTTAAACGCTATCACACATCGGAAAGATGCTTGATTTGCCTGATAATTTCCGCTAAATTTTTTGAGGCGCATTGTACATGGGCAAGGTAGTTTTGCTGTGGTGCTCTGTGTGCTGTGTTGAGTTCACAATGGCAAATAATCACTTGTTGACTTTTCAAATTGCTCTCACTTAGTAGTATGGCAGTATGCATCTCAAGAAATAGCGTTGTAGTTTAATGGCTGTCTACATACTAGGTAGTGCACATGGAGTGTCACACGTGCCCAATTTGACTTGGTATACCACATATTCTTAAAACGCTGAACACTAATAAATAAAAGACTCACTGCCCAATTTCTGCTTACATACGCTAATCATAATTTTGTTGGAAATTATTATTATTAAAACTACATATATATACATATTATTACATATATTATTATTATTATTATTATTATTATTTCTATGGTGTCATGCTTATCAAGTAGTGCAAATAAAGAATAGAGAAGAGATATGGTTAAAAATACAGACATGCACTAAAATAATGCAACATTTAAAAAATAAATAAATAAATAAATAAACAAAAACAAACAAATAAACAAATAAAACAAATAAATAACAAATAAATAAATAAATAAGCAATAAAACACTTACAAGAAAATGAAGAGGAAAACAAATTTGACCCATAAAAATTTTTTACTCCATATCAACTTAAATAAAAATAATTCTTCTACTGAAACTGAACTGAAAAATATGGAAAACTTTTGTCCATGCACCTCAAAGTTACCATGTTATCACACAAGCTGCTGGTGCTTGGCTTTAGGAGAGGGGTAGGTGTTGAGTCCCTCATCAGGCAACTGGGGAAGTGTAAATGTGTGTGTGGCTGTTCCTGGGTGGTGTGAGTGTGTGACAAACAGCAGGGTTCCCTGAGAATTGGATCAGTAAACAGCAAATAAAGGCAGCAGGAGGGAGCCAGTCTGAGTTGGAGGAGCTTAAAGTTGATGAGAGTCTGCAGACGTGAGATGTCTCCACTGTGTTTACTCAGCACGGGCATGACATAGACGCCGGAACGCTGTACCAAATCCATCATTTCAGCTCTGAGACCACTAGGTAAGATGATTAAAAACCAATACCAATACTAATTACTTCAACTTCAAGTAAAGCTGTGAAACTTGTTGGAACATTTGACTTCATACTGTATACAACAATAAATTTATGCTGTATTTTAATAAACACTTAAAATGCACATACAAAATTCTTATTATATAAACAAGATATATTAATATATTTATATAATATAAACATACATGCAAAATAACTTCCCTTTTATATTTATACAATTTATTTCCAATATGCTTAGTGTTAAATTATACGTATAATATGTATAATAATAATACATATATTAATATTAATAATAATAATAATAATAATAAATGTTATATATATAATATATATAAATATAATATTATTATATTATACATTTCCATTATTATTATTATTATTATTATTCATTATTATTATTATTATTATTATTATTATATGTGTACAAAAAGGGTATATATATGTATATTTTCTGTCTTTGTTTTGTCTGCCTTTTATCATACATTTTTTTTTATTTATAAAAGTTCGAAATACATTTCATAAAAAATCTGAAAATTATAAATATAATTTATTAATTGCTAAAATTATATTTCAATCAATTTATGAATAACAATCATAAACAGCTGTTTAGAAATTTTGTTTCTTTCATTCTTTCTCACAAATAAATTTCCTAAAATTGATTAATTGATGGCTTAAATATATGTAGTTTGCTAAGAATTACTACAAATCACAAACAGTTGGCATAGCGGAAAGGCGTTCGCCCCGTGATCAGAAGGTCACAGGTTTGAATCCAGGGCTGGTAAAGTTACCACTGAGGTACTCATGAGCAAGGTACCATGCCCAAGCACTGCTCCCCGGGTTAAATGCAGAGGTCACATTTGGTTGTGGTGCACTGTGTGCTGTGCTGTAGTGCGTTCACAATGACAAATAATCACTCACTTAACAGATGTCCAAAAAAGTTTTACTACTAGAATTTAAAATGGTTAAATTAAAAGTATAACAAACATCACAGGAAGAGGTTCAGTAGAGGTTTTACCTACACGTTACAATAACCTTTTTTTTAAAGTGAAAAATGCTAAAATTATAAAGATAAAAAGCATCATAAGCAGATGTTCGGAAAAAAAAACTTGGCTTGGCTTTTATCATGAACTTCCTAAAATATATTTATAAATTGATAAAATTATGAATATGATAAACATCATAAGTAGATGTTTGGGGAAAACATCTTGTTTTACTTGTGCTTTATCATAAATTTGCATTTTAAATAATTAAACAATTAAACAAAACTTATTTCTCTCCATTCTTGCCGTAACTAATTTGAAATGAAATGTGGGTGTTTTTAATGTTTGTGTAATTGATTTGCGCTCCTGCAGGTCTTTGTGAAGAGGCCGAGGGCGGAGTTCTGCACATTGTGTTGCACTGCTGTAAGGGACGAACCACGGGGCGGATTTCATGAATTCGGAAACAAATGGAGAAGGGAGTCAATTACATGCAAATAAGCAGAGTGGAAAAAATGACACGCTGACATGCATGCAAGAGCACAAAACACACACGCACATGCAAGCGTGTACAACTAAAAGCCATCTGACCTTCAGCGGCCTGCGGCTTCATCCCAACGCCTCGGCCGTCTCGAGGGACAAACCCTGAGGGCGCGAAAACAAAAGCTCTGCGATGACTCTCATAGCGGCTGTGAAATTAAAATCCACAACAAACAAAAACACAAGAAGATGGGAGGCAGGAGGAGGTCCCCAAAAAAACACTCCTCGTGATGCAGACAACATCAGTGAGGGCCTCTGTGGAGAGCTTACGTGAGCAGATGGCAAAACACACACACAAACGTTGATATAGACATTCCTTGCTGTCATTGTGTGATACGTTTAGCTTTATACCCTCTGGCATTTAATACAAACCCTAATCTTAACTTACCAAAAACGAATCCAAATAAAAACCTTATTAAGTGTTTTCTTATTTATGTTCCTGCAAACCCCATGTGAAATAACAATTATCGCAAGCAATATTAACAATACATTATAAGAATATTAACAAATAAAAATAAAAAAGTGAACAATATAATGTGAATTTGTGAGCAAATTCAACATCAATGATTAAATTTTTCAATGAAAAAATCATTGTCAATTTTCAATAATTTTTGGGTTTTGCTTGATGTTGTAGTTACACATGTACAGAATGTATCTATATTAGGGGTGTTGAAATTAATCACATAATCGATGTATCAAGATACAGATGTGGATGATTCAGCATCGATGCACGGGCAGACCCTAATCGATTTTGCCATAATGACATTGCTTGGTGATTTTCTGGCTACGGCATAAAAATGCTAGTTAAAAAGAACATCCCGGTAGTACCGTAGCTATGGCTGCCCGATCTGTGATCCATTCCCAATCTGCATGCAATGTGCAGTAATGTAGAAAAATTGATGGGATGCATCGTGATGCATTGAGATATTGCATCGAATTGATTTGATGACATGTTAAACGTAATTAAGTGGAATTGTGAGACCAGTAAAGGTTCACGCCTCTAATCGAAATAGATAGATAGATAGATAGATAGATAGATAGATAGATAGATAGATAGATAGATAGATAGATAGATAGATAGATAGATAGATAGATAGATATACAGGTACAACGATTTATTGCAGCATATCAAATTTGGGCCTGTTTACACGTATGCAGATATTTGTATTAAAGCATATTTTTCAATACATTTCGGCCTTTTGTTTACATGTAAACAGAGTTTTCATTTTCAAGCGCATATTTTTTAAAACAACCTCCAACGTAAAGATTTTTCAAAATGCTAGATCCTGCGGATACGTGTAAACGAAAGGCCCAAACACATAAAAATACGCATTTATAAAAATACCTACATACCTGTAAACAGGCCCTCAAAGTAAACTTTGTCATGTCAGCATTATACAAGCACACAGAGACAGGATGGATCCAAGTTTTACAAAGTACAAAGAGTGCACCTAGAATATACATATATGAATGATCTATAAATATAAACTAGATGTACAACATTGAAGATGTGCAATTTTTGTTAAGTGAGGTATACATAATGTGTGTAAAAAATGCAACAGCAGTAAAGTACAATTACAATTATGGAATGTTTGTAGAAAGATTTGGAGCAGTTTAATATGTGTATACTATATAGACGATCTAATATTATATGAAGTAGCAAATAATGTACATGTAAGTACTATTCCTCAATACTACTAACAACTATTTTGAAAAGCACAAAAAGTCTGGATGCTTGGAAGCAAAATGTTAAGAACTAAAGAGTGGCTCCAAACCTTTGTGCAGTACTGTATATAAGTCAAATATAAGATAGATGCTAGTGTAGTTTAAGATAAAAGAAAAAAGTCAATTTTTTTGTGCTACAGATTAAACTGAATTAACTTCACCTTTCCTGGAAAGGTCCATATTTGGTGTGATTCCCACATTCCCCTTCTCGCTTCCCACAATTCATCACAGATGCTGAGTTTGGAGCCTGGCAGAGGCTCAGATACAGATATACAGTAAATGTCAGAGGCGTGTATCCTGTGCTGTAAATCTAATGTAATGTGAGAATGGTTTGGATGTTGCAGGCTACAAAGCTTCAGGTCGGAATTCAACACAGAGTCTGCTTACAGGTCACTACTGACACAGAACAGAGCATGTGTTAAAACATCTTATTTTAAAATCTCAGTCGTTTACTGTGTATATATTTAAGGTAATTTCAGGGCCATGTGGCAACATACATACCACATATGGGAAAGATTAAAAGAAGTTATACGTAAGAAATGTATGACATGTCATCATAAAATAAAGCTAATATGTCACCAGACATTAAGGAATCATGTTAATTTGAAATATTGATCTCACTGACAAAATTAGTACAACCAGAATACTGACATATTTAAATTGCAGCACGCAGTCATGTTTATGTTTTGGTTTTGAGTTTTGGCCCGTAGTGCCACCGACCGCTATCTCTCAATCATCAAGTCAGTACACTGCAAAAAAAAATAAGAAAATAAGAAAAAGAAAAGGATAACAAGAAAAAAGGTTCCAGAATCAAGCAAAATTATCTGCCAATATAGTGAGAAAATTTATCTTGTAAAGATCTCCTAAAACAAGAAAAAAAACCGTTCCATTTTTCCATGTTTTTAGCTTAAATATTCTTAAAATAAGGAAAGTTGTCATGAATTTCTTAACTCGTAGTGGAGAGCATGAGAACCTGTCCGCTCTCTTAATTAAATTTCATATTTCATTTTAAGAAGTTCTTATAATCAGTAATTTTTTCTTAATAAGATGTAGCCAAAAAAAAAAAAAAAAAAAAAAAAAAAAAAAACACATACAAATCTAATCAAGTCAGTCATTCTTAAAATAAAAAAAAACAAGATCTATTTTTTCTTTTTGAGATTTTCTGGCTTGTTAAGATTTCATTTTTTGCAGTGTAGCATTATGGCATCCAGGTTGCCAGTTACACTGCAAAAAATGCCTTTTTAAAAATAAGAAAAAAATTACTATTTTTGGGAAAAAATGCTTATTTCAAGCAAAATTATCTGCCAGTGCAGCAAGAAAATTTCACTTGCTAAGATTTCTTAAAACAAGAAAAAAATACTCAAAGACTAAGCATACACAACTTAAATTAAGCAGAATATACTAGTTTTTTCTCCAATTCTCTTGAAACAAGTAAAAATATACTCACAGTCTACCTGTTAACACAACTCCTTTACCAGTGTAGGTTGTTTTAAGAAAAAACTGCTCAAAATTAGTTGTATTACCTAGGTAGGATAACTCAAGATAAATTTTCTTGACACAAGTCAAATAATCTAAACAATATTCAGTCTTACCAAGAAAACAAATCCAAAAAATGGTGTAACAAGATTAAAATGCTGAATTCAAGTCAATTACACTTGTACAGATTTTTATTTTTTGCAGTGTACCACTGAGCTGCAGCTACAAGCATTCTGGATTACAAATGTCTGATGTTAGTAAAACCAAAAGGCCTCGCTAAGACTCTCAAAAACGTCTTGACCAAAGCAGAAACAAAGCGAGGATCAGCACAGGAGATGCGTTTGAAAGACGGAGACGACTGAAAGTGGAGAAGAAATTGAAGACAGATGCCGAAGTGGCTAATTTTCTACTGGACAGGTAAGATTTTGCCAAGGTTGGCTAACTTGTATCACCACTAGACGTAGAAATGAATATTTCAAATAATTTCAACAGCTGAATAACAATATTGTTGTTGGATCATAGATTGTAGCCCATGTGCAGGAGGGTCATCCAAGCGACTGAACTGTTTGAGAAACAAAAATGGTGACTTGTAACGGCTAACATCGGCATCGTGTTACGCAGAGACAGTGTGGTAACAGTGCAAACATTAGCACGCTAATTATGGCAATACCAAATGTAACTTTAGACACTAGATTGACCAAATACGAGCCTTCATTTGGTCTATCTGGCAACCTTGAGTCTGGGGAGGAGGGGAAGGGGAAATAGTGCGGTACTGTAGTTTGAGTTTGACTGCAGTACCAGTTTTGGCAGTACCAGTTTATTATTTAAGGGTTAGATACATGTAGCCCCCGTTAGCCCAGGCCATGAGATTTTTTTGATGTGCTCTGTGGGCGAGCTCATTACGATTGTGGGGAGGGATATGAAATAGTGATTTTAAAACAATGTTTCTTTGTGTGTCCTCTCTTCAGAAAATTCTATATTTTAACGATTAATGTATAATCCGTACAAATCATTTCTCCAACTTCAGAAATGATGCTGGTTTATTGAATAGATTGCCTGTATAGAATTTTCATATTGAAACCGTTGCAGGTCTTTTGCACATTCCGTGCAAAAAGAAAACTCCAGGACCATGACTATAGCCTGAATACCACCAATGTAACAAAACTGTCACGTTTTCTGCTTCTAGTTTAAAGTCTATAGTTTATATTGTTTGTACAGTATATAGTAGAGATGACAATAAATTTTACTTCGACTCTGACACACAAATTTTGGTGTTCATCACATTGTAGGGACATCTGTTATGAATATACCAAGCAAGGACAGAACTTTCCTGAAGACCTACGTTTTTGTTTTGTTTTTTGTTTTTTTTTTAAATTTGTGTATGCATAAATTAATTCAATAATTAAATGGTTAAAAATGGTTGGTTTAAATGTCAAGATTCAACATCAAAACTTTCAGATCACTACAGACACAGAACAGAGTGGGGTAACGGGGGGACCGGAGCCTATCTCGGGAGCTTACGGGCGCAAGCGGGGACTAACCCTGGGTAAATATGTATGTATTTAAATGCGTAAAATATAAAATGTGAAGAAATGAGGGATGACTCGAGACTTTCCTGCTGTTAAAAGTTTATATAAAGAATGATTTTGAACCTCAACCATATTTTCAGCAGTACAAATAAAATGTATATGACATTCATACACATCAAACATGTAAACACTTACAGGAAGTAGTATGCATATAGAGTGAAGCATTTTTCAGAAACTTGAGACACACACAGCGATTTCTCTCTCTATCAGGAATATGCAACGTTATCTCCAAGGCCACAGGGTGAGGAGATGGTGCAGGAATGTCTTTGAATAAGAAGAGTAGAGAAGTGTGTGTGTGTGTGTGTGTATTTGTGTGTTTCTGCACCTGTTCTCACACACTGCTGGAGTTCGGGGAATCCGACATGGAGAATGACAGCCAATGACAGGCATGCTGGGAAAAAAAAAAAACTAGTGGAACTTTAAACCTTAAATGACGGCCATGGCTGGGTCAACACACCCTCGCATTACACACACACACACACACACATTTACCTGAGAGTTGAGATGGGGTTGGGGAAGCAGGTTAAATATTTGTTTAGCTGTTGAAGTCATTAGTGGTGATTTGATTTATCTGCCTGATCTTCTGCCAGTCCATTAGACACACAGAATAAACCCAAACCAAAGCTTACGGCTGTCATGTCTAAACTTAATGCAAAGTTCTTTATGTCACGAGTAATTCATCACACACCCTACTGCAGGAGTATCCAGTTCCGGTCCTGGAGGATTTCCAAAATATCCACCTTATTACGCCCTGCCCATTTTATCAGTTTTTTTCTTCCACTATGTGTTGGAACTTCTGGTCAGCTGGTCAGCTACAAGGTCTAGACCAGCGTTTCTCAATCCCAGGCCTCGCGGACCACCGCTTTGCACAGATTCGTTATTTCGTGTACCGCCGCACGCTCATCCTGCATTGCTAATTAGCTAATCAGTAGCATCAGCTGTGCTGTGGGTCGGGAAACTTGAATCTGTGCAGCGCGGTGTTCCGCGAGGACTGGGATTGAGAAACGCTGGTCTAGACCACTTCACTACAGACATTACCTGGGAGGAGACCACCGACACAGTCCGCACCTCTGACGATAAAATATTACCACACCCGAGGTGACTAATAGAGTGGGTAGATGGCATGAGAAGGTGGGCTCCAGTCACTAACAACAACATTTTTAATTACGTGGTGTTGTTGTAGTATTTCTATATCTATATTTTGAAAGCACTTTACTCTTAAATGAGATATGGTTTAAAACTGTGTGTTTACAAGCAATCAGCCCCAGCTCAGCACCACTAACCGGAGCATAGCTACCTTAATCTAGCAAGCTCAGTCATGTTAGCGCTCAGAGTTACAGTAAACGTAAGGTAAACTTACCTGACAGCCTCACAAGCACCTGATGCGGACGCTTCACTGGGCCTTTATAGCCAAGCCATTTCTCTGGAAACAGGTGTTGTGTGGTTGGTGTCCCCTCCACAAAATGAAAAGAACAAACAAACTTTTTTGGAGGTGTTTTAAATTCAGCGCCCTCAGCCAAAGACACCGGTCTTCTCCAGGGACATGGAGAATAAGGTGAATGGAAAGTTCCAGTAAAGAGAAATTAGATTTACTTTTTGCTGTTGATAGCTATACTGCTTTTTACAGTCTTGTAATGTGGGGTGGTCTAAGTGACTGAAAGCCAGGGTCTGATCCAAAGGTTGGCGGCTCGCATCCCAGGAGAGACAGTTGTGACCCTGAGCAAAGTCCAAATTGTTCCAAGGGGACCCTGTACCTCTAATTAGGAAAATTAGGCAATCTGCATAAGAGGATGCGGCTCAAAGTAAACACCACACAAAGGTAGAAAGGTGTGTGGGCATGTGCTGTATTTAGGTGGTTGTGAGGACCCAACTGCCCAAACCTTACAAAAACTAAATGTTTGCGGCAAACCTTTGGTTAATTTGTGGCAAGCAGTGGAGTTTCCCAAAATATGTTACCACAAGTTTGCCATTGTCAGTCACTAGTGGCAAACTTGCAGCAATGATCGTATTTGCCAGAGGCATAGGTTTTTCACAAAGTTTGCTAGAAGTCCACCACAAGTTTGCAACAAACCTATTTGGCATGTGAAAACATGAACTTTCTGCAGATTTGCGGCAACATTGCAAAAGGTTAATGGCACCTGTTTGCCAGAAACTTGATTATTTGTAAGGGTATACAGATAACAACAATAATTTGTCCAATTTTTCTGACTTTGTTGGAGCTTATTGAGTTTGCTTCAATTCTACAGTTTCTTCATGTTATACTGCATAAATTCATCAACTTCCTTAAGAGCAAATTGAGGAAAAACTGGTGAATGACCATAACCTTCTGTTTTGGCTATAGGTCCGAGTATGCTTCTGGATCCGGACCCGGAGCGCCGTCCGCCTGTTAGTGACCTATGCTAAAGTGCATTCGTTTGGCCAGTTTGAGCAAACTGGAGTACCCAGAGGAAACCAACACGAACACAGGGAGAGCACGCAAACCAACCCAGGACCTTTTTGATGTGAGATTTTGGAGTATTTATTATTCAAAATTTTAACCAATATCTGGCATATTTCCGTGCACAGAATCAGTTAACGGCCTCCTTTATTTGTTATAACTAATATTGGCCCTATTTCCTCACTCATTCATTTATTCTCTCCTTCGTTCACTCACTCACTCACTCACTTCCTCTCTCATCCATTCTTTATTCTCTCACTCCCTACTCATTTACCAAAACAGTCCCTTACTTACTCCCTCACTCACACACACACACACACACATCTTCCCGTCCACTCCTAGAACATCATTTCTTCACCAGGCTATTTGTCCTTCTTCAGGCTGTTATTTATCTGTTTGTTTTTCTTGGGTTGTCAGCTTCCTCTATCCGTCTTTCCGTCTGTTTTTCCGTCTGTACACACAGCCAAAGCTTCGACTCTGCACTGAATAATTCATGTGTGCTGCAGCCTGTGCCATAATCCCGACCGACACTAAAAGTCTGGCTAGATTTAGCGACATGAAATTTTTATCGCTATGAAAAGAAAGAGAGAGAGAGAGCAAAAGAGATGGATGCTGGGTCGCCATGGTTGCAGGTCCTCTTGCCCTGGATGGTGAGGTGATGCAGCTTTGTTTACACTGTCCTCTCACATTCTCTCAGTCTATCTCTCTCTCTTTCCCTTTCACACACACACACACACACCGTTATTGCTGTATTTGTGAGATGCTTCCATTGACTAGCATTACGACTAGATGTAAATAACTACAGCTAAGCCTAATCCTAACTCTAACCTCAGTAACAAAAAGCAAATATTTTAGTTTTTCAAGTAAAATATGGAAATTTTCCAAAAATAAATGTTTCCTTTGCATACAAAAATGTCCCCATAAAAATCACACATCAAAGTTTGTATTGTCATTTAAGAGAGAGCCAGGTCCTCACAAACCACTAAAAATCTGAACAAACAGACACACTCTCTCGCACACACACACACACACACACACACCTCAGTTTCAGCGCTGGTGATGGACAGCGCTTGGTGCCCTGGGGCAAGTTCTCCAGGTCACTGTAACACATCTGGGCTCGTTTAGTTACCCCTACTTAGGCAGAGCTGTCAAAGCCAGAGACGGAGAGAGAGGGAGAGAGACAGAGAGAGGATGAGAGAGCCGGGAGGGACGGAAGCTCGACAGAAGAGATAAATGAAGATAATGTGTCAGACTTTCCCCCCCAAGTGTGTGGAGCCAGGTTTTAGTCATTTGTAAGGACAGATGCTAGAAAGATCTAAGATTATTCAGGTTGACTGGGTTTTGTGGATTTGTGGATGTGACAGCTTTTTTCAGAATGTTTCAAGTTTTATTTTGGGAGTAAATTTCAGATTGGTGTCAAACTTTTCGGAACAACGGCATCCCCGTTTGGTTTTGGCTAAGAAGTCTTTTGTACATTGGCCGAGAGAGCTTGATGAAATTCAAAATAAAAACATGCCGCAAAGCAACAAAACATACTAGAAGATTGTACTAGAAATGTGATTGCTTTTTGCAGCAAGAGGATTAGGGTTAGAGCTACCACATAAAGGGTTAACGTTATCACATAATGACACAATCACATAACCAATGATGCAAACAGGACCGTCGTAGTGCACCAATGGAAAAAGGAAAAATGGACATAAGTCATTAACAAGTGCATGCATTGACAATGGGAATGATAGCAACAGACACCGCTATAGCCCACACGTTTTACAGTTGGAACAGCGTTTTTAGCACATTTGAACAGCATTTCTTGCTGACGCAATCACATAATTAATCAAGTTGATAACACGTGCAAACACACTGCGATTACCAAGACACTACACAAATTCACAACACAATGCAATTTTGACACGACACAACTTCGGTTTCCAAGGAACGTCTTTCTGGGCAGTCACATGCTTTTCGATTGTATGGTGCTAAAGCGGTGGACACCAGAGTGTAATTGATATTTGAGATATAAATGGTTGTCATGGGGCGACACGGTGGCGCAGTGGTTGGCACTGCCGCCTCACAGCACGAAGGTCCTGGGTCCGAACCCCGGGGACGGCCGTAGGGTCTTTCTGTGTGGAGTTTGCATGCTCTCCCCGTGGTTGCGCGGGTTTTGTCCGGGTGCTCCAGTTTCCCCCCATAGTCCAAAGGCATGCAATATAGGTTAATTGATGACTCTAAATTGGCCCTGTAAGGTATGAGTGTGTGTGCCCTGTGGTGTATTGGCACCTGGGTTGTTCCCCGCCTGCGCCCGCAAGTTCCCGGGATAAGCTCCGGTTCCCCCACGACCCGAGTTGGGATTAAGTGGTTCAGATAATGACTGACTGGTTGGCATGGTTTATTCGTATATTGTTATATGTTCAAGAATTCATATTTTCCAAAATAATGTGATCTCCCAAAACAAATCTACTGGAAACATTTGTAGGGCATTGTTTTTAGTATTATAGTTTATATTCAACATTTTTGTGGGGAAGTTGTGAGGACCCAAATGTCCTTTAAAGATAGAAAATAATAATTTTTGTTTCTAAGGATTTATGGGGGACATGTATGTGAGAACCTATTCTCTTAATGAGAAACTTCTTTTACTGAATAGTTGTAGATTTGATGTGAAAAACCCAAAGTAGTAAAATATTTACTTTCGATAACTGAGGTTAAGGTTAGGGTTGGGTGTAGATGTAGTATTATTTAAATGTAGTAATTAGCAAATTAATCTGTACATGTACCTCAAAAAGATAGCAAGACATATGCATGTGTATGTGTGTGTAATAACATTTCTGCTCTTTCTCGTCCTCCCACAGGCACATACGTGTCAGAAGATTGAAATATCCCTCTTCTAAGCAGCAGGAGGTTTATAATATATTTGTCTGACCTGGTAGCGGATCACATTGTACAGCCGCCTGCACAGCGTCCAGCAGCTTTTACCGCCATCGTGACAAGATTACTGCTAAAATACTCTTCTCCGAACCCAAGGGTTGGCAAACTGCAGCCTGCGGGGCACAAACTTACAAAACTTTCCTTAATGGCCCCAAAATGTAGGGTTTGCTTCCTTACACCTCTCAGCATTAGCACAATGCCATACACTGCACCTAAATTTTCATTTTTAGCTCCACAGAAATGAGAATATAAATTTAAGATGCACTTGAACGCTGTTGTATGTAAACTAGGGGTGTAATGATTAAACATGGCATGACACCACATTTTTATGTCCAGTGCTAATACCAGAGTGAGAGTTGGTGTTGTTAAGGAGCTGGTGTTGCATTGCTTGTTCTGCTCACTGTCATATCTATATGTAGGAACTAGCGCGAATGCCGAACAATAAACCAGCTTTACCGCAGTAACACTTCCCATGCATAATGAATTGAGCGTGTGCACATTTAAAGATCGGCTCCATAGACCGGCCCAACACCACCGATCCCTGATCCAGCTATTTAAGTTATCAGACCGATGTCGATCCACATATCGGATCAGTGCCATCTTTAGTAGGCAAGGCAAGGCAAGTCTCTTTATAGAGCACATTATCATACACATGGGTCATTCAATGTGCTTTACAGAAACAAGATAAAATTTGTTAAAAATTAAAAGTAAAGATAAAAAGAAAAAGCAAAGAGAAAAAGAGTCAAATTAAAGATAAAATAGAAATAAAACGATTAAAAGTGCTACTAAAATATTTAAAAATCAGGCAGAGGTAAGATGTTAACAGAAATTTAAAAAATCCCAATGAGCTCAGCACTCAGATGTGGGAAAAGGTGTACATTCCTATAAGAGCAAAAGTCAGCGTGTTCTGAGGCATTTAGCTGGTGTTTTAAGATGTGTCTTTTATTAAGTGTCATATTAGCACATCACACCTAACAACACACCCGTCAACGCCAGAAAAAACCTGGAGAGAGAGAGAGAGAGAGAGAGAGAGCAGAGTTAGATAGGGAGAGAAGGAGGTGTGCATGAGGGAGGGGAAAAGAGAGAGTGAAGTGAGAAAAAGGTGGGGAGAGGAAAGATGGGAGAGAGAAATGAGTGAGGAAGAGGAAGAGAGAGAGTGGAAATGACAGGGACAGAGAGGGCAAAGAGAGAGAAAGAAAGAGAGAGGAATGATATAGAGGTACGAAGAGAGAAGGAAAACAAAAGAGGGAGAATGGTAAAGCAGGGAGGATAAGAAAGACAGGGAGAGGAGAGATAGGGAGGTAGTAAGAGAGAAGGATAGAAAGAAGGAAAATCAAAGAGAGTTAGAAGGAAGGAGGGGAGGGATAAGAGAAAGTGAACAAGCAAGAGAGAGGGATATATAGATAGATGTGTGAGGGATGGAGGAAGGGAGGGAGAGAGAGAAAGAGAGGGAGAGAAGTGCGGAGAGATGGATGAGGAAGAGGGAGAGAAAGAGGGTGAACGTGAGGTAGACTGGGGAGAGATGAGCGATAGGGAGGAAGGAAGAGAGAAGGACAGAGAGAAGGAAAATGAAATAGAGGGAGATAAAAGAGAGAAGGGAGAGGAAGAGAGGGAGAGGTGGGGAAAGATGAGTGAGGAAGAGGGAGTGGTGGAGAGAAAGTAAGAGAGAAGAGGTAGGTGGGTGTGAAGAGAGAAGGATAGAGAGAAGGAAAACGAAAGAGAGGGAGATAAAAGAGAGAGACAGAGAGATAGATGAGTGAGGAAGAGGGAGGGAGAGAAAGAGAGAGAGAGCAAAGGTAGGAAGAAAGAAGGAAAACGAAAGAGCTTCCAGACGGTAAACATCGTCAAACTGAACCAGAGCGAGTAAAGAGCAAAGGGATTTCAACTACAACCACGGAAAAGCATTTTTGTGATTTTGTTGAACGTTGGAACACTGTGGGGGGCTTGGCTGAGAGCAGTGGATACGGGCCCGGTTACAATGTGGGGGTTTTGGGGAACAGTAAAAGCAGTAAAGCCTGGCTCTTCCTCTCTCCTCCTCCTCCTCTTCCACCTCTCCTCCTGCAGTGTGTGTTAAGTATGCATGGCAGAACATCTTCACTTACGGCCAGTTTTATGGGCTTTTATACGAGGCTGTATTGCATTCTCCAGCACTCCTGAAAGCCATCATCGCTCTCTCTTTCTCCTTCACTAGACTGTTTCTTTTACACACACACACACACACACACACATGCACACACACACACTTACACACACACTTACACACACACACACACACACTTACACACACACACTTACACACACACACTTACACACACACTTACACACACACACACACACACTATACCTTGAACAAGTTACACACATCTTGAGCAAATGGGAAGACAGACAGATGGACACACACACACACACACACACACACAGTCTATACCTTGAACAAGTTACACACATCTTCAGCAAATGGGAACACAGACAGATGGACACACACACACACTCACACACACACACACTACCTTGAACAAGTTACACACATCTTCAGCAAATGGGAAGACAGACAGATGGACACACACACACACACACACAGTATATATAACAGTTGGAACTCATTAAACATTTAAAAGACTATTGACAGTTAGATTTTCATTTGTAGTTGCTCTTATCCAGGAGTGCGTTTCCTAAAAGCATAGTTGCTAACATATTGCTAATAACATTAGCAACACTATGTTAGTTGCTAATGTGTTACTAATGTACACCATGTTGCTCATTTATACTATGATAGTTGCTAATGTACAGTGTTACACTATGGTAGTTGCTAATGTACACTATGTTAGTTGCTAATGTGTTGCTAATGTGCACTATTTTAGTTGCTAATGTGTTGCTAATGTACACTATGTTAGTTGCTAATGTGTTGCTAATGTACACTGTTAGTTGCTAATGTACACTATGTTAGTTGCTAATGTACACTATGTTAGTTTGCTAATGTACACTATGTTAGTTGCTAATGTGTTGCTAATGTACACTATGTTAGTTGCTAATGTGTTGCTAATGTGCACTATTTTAGTTGCTAATGTGTTGCTAATGTCCACTTTTAGTTGCTAATTGACACTATGTTAGTTGCTAATGTGTTACTAATGTACACCATGTTGCTCATTTATACTATGATAGTTGCTAATGTACAGTGTTACACTATGATAGTTGCTAATTACACTATATTAGTTGCTAAAGTACACTATGTTAATTGCTAACGTAGTAATTTCAGGGACAGTTTTCACTGACAGCAACTTGGGGTTAAAGTTCTTGCTCAGGGTTCTAGTGATGGTAGTACTGAGAGTAGGATTCAAATCCACAACGTCTTAGTACAAGGGCACGTGGCCTAACCACTAGACCACCGTTACCATTGGGCCGATTAGCTCAGTTAGTTTGAGCGTGTTGCTAATAATGCCAAGGTCTCAGGTTCGATCCCTGTACGGGCAAATGGAAGTCTTTTTAGACTTGCATTGGCCTGGCTTCAATGGTTAAGGCATTCGTCCCGTGATCAGAAAGTCGCGAGGGCTGGTAAAGTTACAACTGATGTACTCATGAGCAAGGTACAGCTGTCAAGCACTACTGTCCATGTTAGCTGCCCACTGCTCCTTCACGGATGGGTCAAATGCTCTAGTCACATTTTGTTGTGGTGTACTGTGCTGTGTTCACAACGACCAATAACCTTTCACTTTCACCTCTAAAGGATGACTTGTCAGTCAGAGGATTGCTTTGCAGCACCAACAGATTAGATTTTTTTTAGAGAAGAGCATTCACAATTTGGCAGATACTTTAAGCTTTGCATGCATTTTGGCGACACGGACACCGCCACAAGGAGACAACCTCTAAGGGCTGGTTTCTTGATTATGGATTATGCCTAGTCTTGGACTAACTTGTAGTGTCAATGGAGATTTAACTTTCAAACTCAAAAATAGTCTAGGACTAGGCTTAATCTTCGACTCAGAAATTGGCCCTAAAAGTCCTCAGCGCAGTACACAACAATGAAATGTGACCTCTGCATTTGACCCATCTGTCAAGGATCAGTGGGCAGCTTTCAGTGACACCTTCACACGTCCTGGATTTGAACCGGTGACGCTCCAATCACAGGGTCAATTCCCTAACCGTTATGCTACCAACCGTGCCATTGCATATGTTCCAACATTACCATTTTAACAGGAGATTAAAGGTGGCACATTGAATCTCATTGTACTGAATACAGCAACAAGAATTCAGTTCAGTTGAAGTTCTTGTTTTAAGTCTGTGCATAGCAGTATGATGGACATGTTCTCTTACTAGACTACAAAACACTCTTGGAGGTTCATAAAAAGTCCAGCATAACAAAGAGCCTCAAAGTCTTTCTCTGATGCTGACGTTGGAAGCAGTCCAACCATAAGTTACTCAGTTTAGGATCTAGATGATGGACTTAATCACCATGTTTTACATGGATATGACTGACAGCAGCAGGGTGAAAAGAACAAGTGTCCATCAAGGTTCAAAATACAATGTGAACAAGTCTGAACACAATTTTAGTTATGCAGACAAAACCAGAGCTGTATTATTCTTTTGGGAAAGATAGTGAAAGTGAGGGATTATTTGTCATTGTGAACACAGCACGGCACACAGTGCGCCACAACAAAATGTGATCTCTGCATTTGAGCCATCCATGCAGGAGCAGTGGGCAGCTAAAATGGGTAACTTGGGGACAGTACTTTGCTTGTGTACCTCAGTGGCACATTGAGGACATGGGATTGGAACCAGTGACCTTCCAATCATGGGGCGAACATCCTAAATGTTTTGCTGGTAGCCGTGGACTGGTAAAGGTACCACTACTCATAAGTAAGGTATCATCCCCAAGGACTGCTCCCTGGGTGCAAAAGTGTCCTCACAAAGATACTTTCATTTTTAAGGAACATTCAGGTGCTCAATGGTGCAGTTGATGGCGTACCGGTAGGGTGTTTGCCCCATGATCAGAAGGTCGCAGGTTCGAATCCAGTAAAGTTACCGCTGAGGTACTCATGAGCAAGGTAGTGTCCCCAAGCACTGCTCCCTGGGTGCTTGTTAGCTGCCCACTGCAGATAGGTTAAATGCAGAGGTCACATTTCACTGTGGTCCACCGTGTGCTACGCTGTGGTGTGTTCACAATGACAAATAATCACTCACTCACTCAAGGCCACCTAAAAATCTGGCCACCCACCTACACACACACACACACTTAACAGTGATGGGTTCTCGGCTGGCAGTCTCTGTAGACAGATGTCAGCAGCTTATTAGAGGAGACGGCGAGCAGCCTCCAGAGCGGTGGAAAGCCTATGAATAAATTTATTACACTAATGCATTGACCTTAAAACTGTAAGTGGCATTCACGCAGTCAAGTGAGGCGACCAATTGATGTAATAGTCTCTAGGTCTGCAGGATGGTGTGTGTGTGTTTGATGAGGGGGTGTCATAGTCGGAGGTGTGAAAGAGAAGCAAAGTTTTCCACTCCATAAATTAAGATAATGTATCAATAAGGTAAAGTTTTAAATCGTCTTAATGAAGCACTTCAATTACGGCTTCAGGGCGAGGCGAAGGGGAGTTAACCCCTCACACCTGATGTACCGTTTATGGTTGTGGAAATTGTTTTAATCTCTCAACTTAGGGTTTACATGAAGGTTAATTTAAATCAGGAATAATCAAGTACATCCGGTGAAGGTCTCCAACCAGCAGGTTCATAGTCCCACCTCTGTAATAACCACACTTTGTTCAGAAAAGATTGGGTGCTTCTTTGATGGCTCGGTCCTGCCTAAACTTAAACCTGAAATCAAATATGCCTTCCCAAAATATGTGATTTGAGAAGCTGCCTGGTGTAAGTTTGACAAGACGAGCAACAAACCCACCATAAATATCAGGATAAAATAATAGAACTAGCATATTACCAGTAGTTTGACCAACATAGACGGCACTCAATTTGGTCAAAATCCATAGTTTGCAAACACTAAACACCATTAAATGATAAAATCCTAGGTGTGACATCTATGGTTTTCCACAAGTCCAAAAATAACAACCAACTTCCCAATAAGTGTAAGGTTTTAAGCCATGATAGGTATAGGTACTTACCTAGCAGGGGTGATACCATGATCAAAAAGGTGGTTTGCCCAGGGCGAGGCTCAGCCTTTGCACTCCGGTTAACTGACCTCTGCGAATATCCCAAATGTGAGAATCTTGCCTATTAATTTGTGGCATTGAGGTACTGCGTTCGCATGCTCGCCTGATTTTTCGGGGGACAGTTGATTGTATAACAGTTAAGGTGTTCACCCTATAATCACCATTTTGAATCCAAGGACCTGTAAAGGTACCACCGAGGTACTCATGAGCGAGGTACCGTCACTACTCACCAGGTACTGCCTAGGTCAACTGCCCACTGCTCCTTCACGGATGAGTCAAATGCATCATCCCAACCACATAATTGCAGCTGAGGTCGCGGTGGGGCCGGAGCCTATCCCGGGAACTTACGGGCACAAGGTGGGGACCAATCCTGGCCAGGTGCCAACACACCGCAGGTCAGCCATAATGTCACAATGACAAATAATTCACTCATTAAGCTTAGAAGGATCCTAAATAATGAAATCAGTTGCTTTGCAGTGATGGCACCAACTCAGCAGACTTTTGAAGTACTGAGGCCTAAATGAATTACATTAAGTCTTACAATTTGAAAACATTTTACTGTGAGCCATGATATTGAAGACAGTATTGTGTATTAAGGGCTTGTCATTGTGCCAGGGGGTTTAACAACACAATATATACAAGTACATCTCAAATAATAAGAATTTTGTGAGTATATATGCCATGTTAATTGCTCATAAAGTGAAATATTTCAAGCCTTTTTGCTGTTTTAATGAGGATTACAGTTAAGTCTAGTATCTTAAATTATTAGAATATTATCAAAATTCACTACTAAAGGGATTGACAACTCAGATAACTTCAGAACAGTGCGTTCCTTGATGAAGTCTCTTGATCAACTGAGGCGTCATTACTACAATTTACTGCATTTATGTTGTGAAATGACCTTTTAAAGATTTTTATTTTTTGAGATGCATCAGATGAGAGAATGAAGGTGCTTAATTCTGTGACAGAACTCGGTGAGACAGCGGATCCAAGAATAACTCAGCAGCTCGACTTCTTAATGCCCTCGTTATACGGCTGGTGATGGTGTAATGTAGTAATGCCTGATGACAGCAGCAACGCTATTAGAGCTGCAGCAAACCCAAATGCAGTTAGCACTGGAGGTAATAACCAAGGACGGTGTCCTTCTCTCCATGTTCATTCACTTAACACACACACACCTCTATATTTATATCTATATCTATATCCCTCAATCTGTATAAGTGCAGTTAAAGTGAGTGATTATTTGTCATTATGATCACAGCACACAGTGAACCACAACGAAATGTGACCTCTGCATTTGACCCACCCGTGAAGGAACAGTAGGCAGCTAACATGGGCAGCACCCAGGGAGCAGTGCTTGGGGACGGTACCTTGCTCACGAGTACCTCAGTGGTAAATTTACCTGTCAGGGATTCGAACCGGCGACCTTCTGATCATGTGGCGAGTTGTCCCCATGATCGGAAGGCCACGGTTCAAGTCTTGATTGGGTAAAGGTACCACTGAGGTACTCATGTAAAATGCCCAAGTATTGCTCCCCAAACACTGCCAAAAGCCACCCACTGCTCCTTCACAGAAGAATCAAATGAGTAAGGGTAGTGTAACCCGTGATCAGAAGGTTGCAGGTTCAAATCCCGGACCGCTACAATATATGACATCAAAAGACTATTGACAGTTGCATTTATGTCATTTGCAGATGCTCTGATCCAGAGTGACTGTCATTTCCTAATTTCAGGGACCGTCTCTCTATGAGCAACTTGAGGTTAAGGGTCTTTCTCAGGGTCCAAATGATGGTAGATTGGAACCTACAAGCTTTTGGTACAAGGGCGACTGGCCTAATCACTGGACCACCATTACCATTGGTGCAGTTGGTAGTATAATGGTTTGGGGGTTTGCCCTGTGATCGCTGGTTCACCGGTTTGAATCCTGGACCGGTAAAGTTACCACTGAGATACTTATGACAAGGCACCATCCCCAAGCACTGCAATGTCTGCTCTAATGTCCCCACAAAGCCATAAAAACCGAATAAAAGAACAAAAAGACCCCACAAAAAGACCCCACAACGCATAAATACACACGCGCTTCCGTACCTAAATGCTTCAGTGCACAATAATGTGCTCAATAGGCCATTTTCAAATCACTGTGCACATTTATATCACACGCACAAACACAGCACACTGGTCATCATCATCACACACACATAAACACACACATGCTCATGAACACACACAGCTATAACTCATTTGCAGTGTCTGAGCCCGCAATGCTTTCAGTATGGTCAGTTTCTCATCAGACACTAAATTAGACTCATCCATCCATCAGTGCAGGAGACGATGCTGTCTCTCACACACTCACACACAAACACACCCACACCACGGAAAGAGAGAGAGCGAGAGAGAGAGAGAGAAAGAGCATCCCTTTGCTCTCTGCATTATTGATGGTTGTCAGTCAGTTTGTTGGACCACATTTTGAACTCTACAGGGAGACCAACGGTAATCAACACACACGCACACACACTCACATTTTGCTAGGACCTATGGTGGCCGAGAGAGCCAAATTAACCTCAAAATAAAAAACGCATTGCAATGCAACAAAACATATTAATCCAGTTCATAATGCATCTGTAAACACACTGCAATGATGAAGACACTACAAAAATTGAGAAAACACTTTGATCAAAATGGCAACACGCAGCACATTCATATACACACTGCAAATACGCAGAACACATGCAACTTCACAAACACCGCAAACACACACAACACAAGTGTATACAGGAGACATTTTCAGTAGGTCACATGCTTTTCGAATAAAGTGGTAGAAACAAGTGAAAACTGATATTTGAGATATAAACAATTGACATTAATCCTACATAGTTATATGTGCAGGAATTCATGCTCTCGAAATGTATGTGATCATCCAAAAAAGTCTCCTGGAAACACTTGCTTTGTGTTGTGTATTTGCAGCGTTTGTGAAGTTGCATGTGTTTTGCGTATTTGTAAATGTGCAACGTGTTTATAAAATGTGATGCGTGTGTTGTCATTTTGTTGAAAGTGTTTGCAGGGTATTTGCATGTGCGTCATCAACGTGATTAATATGTTTTGTTGCTTTGCAGCATGGTTATTATTTTGATAGTCATTGGCTTTTTCTCGGCCACTGTAAGGACCTAACCAAAACAAACAAATAACTATAAGACTATAAACTATATGTCTTTTATAGTTTTTCTAATAAATACTGGATCTTTTCTATTAACACAAATCACTTTTCTTATGAGAACCTGGATTAAGGAATCATGTTAATTCAAAATACTGATCTCGCCGACAAAATTACTACAGCCAGAATTTTCATATTTTACAATTTATTTCAAAGTCGTCATTCGAGTTTGGGTTTTCTGTTTTGGCCTGTCGCGCCACCCACTGCTATCGGCCAATCACGAAGTCAGTAGCATTTTGGCATCCAGGTTGCCAGCCACCCTGTGCTGCAGCTACAAGCATTATGGATTACAAATGTCTGACGTTACTTAAACTAGAAGACTTCGCTGTGACTCTCAAATACATAATTTATGCTATTAATAAATAACTACTTTGCTAATAATGATGCATTCTATGATCAACAAACGATCAACTTACAGTGTAGGACTCGTCGCTTGTCATGCTAGCTCCTTGTAGACCGGTTGTTACAGAATTCCGCCAACCTATCTGGCAACCTCGAGTCTGGAGAGGAGGGGGAGGGGCAACCACGCTTTGACCACAGTCTTACATATACTGTAGCTCCTTTAATAATGAGCATGAAACTTTTCTGCTCTTTTAGTTTCTCTTACGCTTAGTAGATAATATATTTCAGCAGAAACCAAATGGGGACAGAAGGTAGGTCTGACCCCAGGCTGCAGGTGCTGAGTCAAAGTTGTCCTTAAAATATGTGTAAATAGGAAAAACACACACTCACACACACAGGTGTAGACAGCACAGGCAGGTGTATCAACATTAGCCATAGAGGTCGGGTCTTATCATGTTTGTAAATTGTACACTTCCACATGCATGTACTCTACACCTTCATCACTCCACACACACACACACACACACACACACACTGTATTATCCCTGTGATCCCAGCTGCCCGGCCCGGTATTTACACTGGCCTTCCTCTGTAAGATCAGCCCCCACGTCAAAGCGACGTGAACCGACACGCGATTTCCTGTAAACCGTAAGACAATAACATCCTAAAAGTGCTCATACAGGATCAAGGATCCTGATACTGTTTACTCATATTCTCACACCTGTGATGTATAAAACTTGTCCTGAGTTCAGTTTGATTTATTGATTTGTTTCTGCAATGTGTTCATGTAAGTTTGCATGTGTATATTATTTTTTATTATTATCAGATTCTTTTAATTATTTTAAGAGGGCCTGTTATAGGGTGTTGCAATTGTTTTTGGAATGTTTAAAAAATGAGCATGCAATACTTTGTCATGAATATACGATGCTGTCGCATGAGCAAAAAATGTACTCACTATTTGCTCATGAGCATTAGATACTTTCTCGTGAACACGGCATATTTTCTCATGAGCACACATCACTTTTTCGTGAGTGCACATTACTTTCTCGAAAGCATGTGTTACCTTCTTGCGAGCATGCAGTACTTTCTCATGAGCGTGTGATATTTTCTTATGAGCAAAAAAGTATTTGTTGTTAGCACTCATTATTATATCATGTGCACGTGATAGTTTCTTGTGAGCACTCAATACTTTCTCATGTCGTGTTCTCATGAGCATTGACTATGCAAAACATTATTTATTTTTTCTCACTTGTCTCTTTAGGGGCTCCATAGAAGTCTATGCAGTTTCTTCATTTGTCTATTTTTTCAATAAACTAAGCACACATTGTTTTTCACCATAATATGCACACTTACAGTTTATAGATGCAAATTTTCAATATATTTGTTTAATATAATTGTATTAAAGTTTCTTTAACTTAATTTGTACAATCTTAGCAACAATCAGGGAACATTTTACTATATGCTGTAATTGTATAACTCTGCATATGACAAATAAAGAATCTCGAACCTTATTGAAATATATTGAAACAAAAACTCATCCTGAGATGCTCAGGTCCTGCTCTAGATGCATCTTGTAGAGCAGCAACTTTAGGACCTCAATGTTGGATATGCTTGAACTTGAGTGAACCGGAGACGGCAGTAATTACAGGATCTGGGGAAGGAGGCCAAGAGTATAGAACAGTGTTAATAAAATCCCTTTACCCCTGCCCTACTCAGACTTTATCTAGTGTAAACTACCGGAGTTCGGCCACAGGTGCAGCCATTAGTCTCCGTCGATAAGACAAACCCCTGCGGAATCTTTAAAGACCTTGGCTGAGGATAAAATGCTTTATATGTTTATAGAACTTATTGATTATTTGCTTTGTTGATTGGTCAACTACAAAAACTTTCTGTTCTTCCCTTATACCTTAATACACTAGACTCTTGGATTTCTTGGCAACACCAGATTGCTAAAAGAAGATCCTCCTTTTCCGCATTCTTCAGCAGCCCTCAGAAGTTGCTTCACTTAGACCCACACCGAACATGTTATCACATGTTCTTGGTTCCAGAACCTCAAAGTTTTGGTGCCGGTTCACAGGTGATTTTGCCACACCAGCACCATTTTTTTTATTTTATCAGTGGAACAGTTTATCAGTTTAAACTGAATGGCATTGGCTCCTCGCTCAAGCGACCCACTGGTGGTAGTGCTGGAGGTAGGATTTGAACCCACAACCTCTAGGTCCAGAGGCAGTGTCCTAACCACTAGACCACCATCACCATATTATTTTATTGAAGTTCATTTAAGTGTGTGATTATTTGTCATTGTGAACACAGCACACAGTGCACCACAACCGAATGTGACGTGTGCATTTGACCCATCTATGAAGGAGCAGTGGGCAGCTTTTTTGGCAGCACCCAGGAAGCAGTGCTTGGGGACAGTACCTTACCCATGAGTACCTCAGAAGAACCTTTAACAGTCCGGGATGTGAAGAGGCAACAACCGGTCTTAACCGTTACACTGGCAATGATGTGAAAATATCATTGTTTGTGATCATTTTCATTTAATTCTAAATTTTGCAGGCCGAAATACCTTGAAAATCACTCAACATTTGTCAAAGTCATGAGTAAAGGTACAGAGATCTTGTTTTTGACTCATAGTGTGAGAAAAGAAGGATAGTGTAAGCATTCCCATGATGGGGTCCCATCGTGTTACATAATCAACCCATGCCTTCAAAGCATAGCTAAAGAATAACAAGAGTAAAAACCTGGTCCATTAAGTTGACATGTCAGTATGCGTTCTTTCAAATGTTGGCCAACAATCCCTGCAACCTCAACGAATATTTATACAAACTGTCAATTAGCATGTCACACAATCCTAGAAAATACATCAAATTAGCTTTCATTCATCCTCAGCCAAGTGAGCATTAATACAAGTTCACGCTTGTCTTACAGAGACGGAAAATTCATAAGGTTGAGGCACACAGGCTTCCTGCCTTCAGAAGCTGGATTATTTTATGGCTGCATGCAGTGTTTTTAACGGAGCTACTTTCAAACAGCAACTTTTCTAGCTATAAGATTCTTAAGATACAGCCAAGCAACAGTTTTAAAGTGAATTAAAGTGATAGATTATTTTCATTGTGAACACAGCACAGCACACAGTGAACCACAATGACACGTCACCTCTGCATTCGACCCATCCTAGGAGCAGTGCTTGGGGGCAGTACCTTACTTATGAGAACCTCGGTAGTAGCTTTACCGATAGAGGATTTAAAAAAACCTTTCAATCACAGGGCAAACTTCCTACCCGTTACACTATCAACTGCCCTGTAGTTAGCTACACTACAAGCTACAGAATAATGTAAGTGTAAGCTATTTACCTACAACAAATTCTTGCTTCCATTTGGCCATCCTCCGACTCCATCTTGCAGCTGCCAAAAGAGAGTTGTGATGCCCATGCAGACACAGATGCCACTTCTGCTAATTCAACACCAAAATGAAATACCTGCCATTTGCTATATGCACCTTTGTAAAGATTTTCACCACTTTGAGACTTGATTTTACCTATGTAGCAACGTTCATTTTCGCTGTTTCTTTGATATGAGGAACTTAGAACTGATATTATTTTGACCTTACTGGGTCTTTTAGAGTTAGCCACTATATAAAGCTGCCTGCATGCCAAAAAGGGGTAACAGTAAATGTACAGTATAAAACTGGCAGCGGAGTTCCTGGCCATTTTCTGTGTTTTTACAAGAAGTACACAGTCTTTGAAATTTTGAAGTAAAAATATGGTATGTTGCTATAATATTATTTGAGCTTAACAGTAATATTTTATTTTTTACAGCATTGTGCTTTGTGCTAATGTTACAACTTATCAGTCAAAGTTTGCTGGAGATTTACAATCTTTCTTTAAAAATACAATATTTTACTGTTATAAAAATATTTTCAAATACTGCATGCAAATAGCTGTAATTTTGCCTTGCATTTATAAAAAGTACAGTATTTTACAGTGTTATAAAAAGATGGTATAATGCTGTAGTGAAACAACTGTTAAAAAAATTAACAGCAATAGGTTATAGTGCACAGTGCCATCAGCCTTTTTAGTGCTGCCGTGCATTAAAAGAACTCGAGTCCAGCACTCGAGGGGGGGGTAAATTATTGATCGCTCCCACCGGTGCGGGCAGTCGTGTTCTCTTTCTTTTGTGACACAAATGTTTGGATCGTCTTTGATCGCTCGGCCACTTGAAGCTAATGAGATCAAACGGCTGTGTTTTGAGGATGAGGATGAAAAGGAGGAGGATGGGGTGGAGGGGGAGGAGGGGGACGAGTCTCGCCAAGCGGAGCATGAGGGCTTCGCGTGTCAGGGAAGGCCAGGTGTCTTCACCCTGCTGAACCAAAGTTGCCCCCCTTAAACAAAATAACAGCCGCCGTGTCCACAACACACCCTGGAGCAGGAACAGCAACAGCAACGGCAGCAGCAGCAGCAGTGACGACAGACAACAGCAAAAGCACCAATTAGCAAATACCATTCCCTGCCCAAAGATTAATTGTGACAGCAATCACCTCTCTCTGAAAAGATATACAATATACTGTATTAAAATATATAGATATACCACAATTAACAGTTACATTACAGAGGTGGTGGTCGTCTAGCGGTTAGGCTACTCACCTCTGGACCAAGAGGATTCAGATTCGGATTCTACCACCAGCACTTCCACCATTGGGTCCCTGAACAAGACCCTTAACCCATGTTAGAGTTGCTCCAGGTAGAGTGTCCCTGAAATTAAGATCATTAAGTGTCTGCTAAATGTCATTAATATAAAGTTACTGTGTACAATATACATTTTTCTATCTTACATCTTAAAGAGTGGTTGCAGATTGTCGTACAGGACTTTGGACCAACTGCTGTTGTTATTATAACAACATTTTTGTATATGCTTTTTTCAATAATAATAATAATAATAATAATAATAATTTCACGGAAGTCCTAAAAGTAGATAAAATAATCCAATTAAACAAATAAGACAAAGATTTTACACTTGATTGCTTATTTACTGAGGAAAACATTAAACATTGCAAAAGTATGTGAACCTTTGGATTAGCAAAGAGTTTGAGGGTGAAAATAGAGCCAAGTGTTTTTCAATCAACTGGTTGGCAATCAGGTGTGACCAAATGTTGTACATGTCCAAAGTTGTCTACAACAATCTGCAATACACACACTGAAACTGAGTTCTTTTCAGGCTTCTTTAACTTAATCTGTGGCTAATTTCTAATTTCTATTTTCATTTGCACGCTCTTCGCTGTGACCGGGTTACATTTCACTGTTTTACTTGTATAACTCTGTAGGGGGCAAATACAGAATGTTAAATCTTGAATCATCAGCTGTGAAATGCACAATCAGCCTGGTCTGTAAACACCTTACTGGAACGCGTTGCAGGGCGTTGGATGAAGGCCAGTGCTTCTAAATGGCTTATGAATTTTCTCAGACCGCATCCTCTCTGGCAGAGACAGGGCTGTTGTCGGTTGTGACGCAGAAATAATCTCTCTTCAGACTTGCTGGTGTTGATGGTAATCTTGATGAAAGGTGATGAATTGCGGTGTGAGATCTCCTGAGGGGGTGAAAAAATAAAATTGGGCTGGTGATGGTTGAAACTTGTCTTGTTGCCGTCTGGAACGCGGCAAGTTACCGGCTTTGTTTCATCATTTTATAAGAACAGTGTGGAAGCAGCTTTTAGTCATCACTCGCCTCAAGTATTGAACCCATTACCAGCAGCAATTAGAGATGCTGAATCACTTAATTGTGGTAAATCTTCTAAAAACTCATCTCTTCACCTTGGCTTTAGTACTGTTTTTAATTTAAAGTATCCATATTTCTCCGCCTATTAAAATCATTTAACTTTTTTAATATTCCAGGTTTAAGTTTTTCCTTGTAAGTGTATATTTGACTTTGAATATATTTGAATTTCTTTACTATTTTTTTTTTTATTTCACTTTATCTCTCTTATTTGCTATTTTAACATTTAATATCTAAAGGAAATGGCCAGCATTTTTTTTGTAAAGGTTGATATTATTTGATATATGTTTTTTTAAATAATTTTTTTAAATGTTATTTTTAAATCTATAATAATTAATAAAATAATTTCTAAATTCTTTTTTAAAATGTGCACTTCATTATTATTATTATTATTATTATTATTATTATTATTAATATTATTATTATTATTATTATTATTATTATTAGCAGGAGCAGGAGCAAGCAGTTGTCATGCTTATTTATTTAATTATTGTTTTGTTTATTTGTTTGTTCATTTATTTATTAGATTACTCTGTCACACACATACACTTAATTGCACAGGTTGTTTTTATGACTTTGAGATAATTACATTCAAGCAAAAGAGGGGAGAAAGTGTGTTAAAAAACAAGAAAGAGTGCTGGAGTTATTAGGAAATCATCCTTAAGCTCTAATGGTAAATGTGTAAGGACGGGTCTTAAAAGCAGCCTCTGTGGAGATTCAACCCCATCCCAGTGTCTCTGTTGTTTTACTGAGCCATATGTCAGCTCGTCCCAATTCTCAGGGTTGCATTAAGCGCCAGGCCCTGGCGGCTCACAAGCCTAACAACTGACAAAAATGAAGAACAGAGATGCACTTGAGAAAATACTGTGGGCTACATTTTTCAAACATTACCATTTCCACTGATTAACAGTTTTCATCAAGCAGAAATATGCATTTATAAAGCTACTTGTGTATTGGAATTTACACAATTCAAATGGTTCAGAATGGGGCTTAATTAAAGAGATTAGTATAAATCTAGAAAAGCTAAAAAATCTAAACTAACTTTTAATAATTTACCTTTAATGCAATTGCAACGTACATTTACATTTAATAGTGGTTCAGTTTATATTATTACATTTAATACAAATAATTCAATTAAAGTTGATTAAGTTGATTTATTTAAACATAATGAATTCTTTTATATATTTGATAGAAATAATTTTGTAAATGTCTAACCATTTGTAGACTTATTAGAATGTAGCACTTTATTTGCATTAATTTTTGAACATATACTTTAGACATGAACAAATAATTTTTAAAATTGTAAATACTTTAACCAACTGCTGTATGTGCATTCACAGTTCTTAAATTCAACACTTAACCAAATAATCTATATTTAATGATAAAATAAAATGAAAAGCATGCATTATATATACACTGATTCTTCCCTTGATCTGGCTAATTATGTGTAAGTAAATATAATTTCACCAAAAAATATTTTCCTAACCGTGTTTCCTAAAAATGTTTCAGAAAAGGCACCTGCCTTATTTTTACCTTGTTCCACTGAGGAGCTCGAATGCGGTAACACTTCCACTCCTGCAGGCCCTCCTCAGGCGGCTGTTTTTCCAGTGAGCGTCAGCTCAATAAAGATCTTGGGCGACACTCTAAGTGGAAATTTGCTCTCCAACTCCGCCCGCACCCGACAGCGATCACCATGGAGACAGATGAACCAATGCTTCTGTCAGGATTTCATAATGTTCTGATGTCATGAACTTTGTGTTAGGAATGTTGCTAGTGTGTAGTGTGTACACTAACCAACTTCTGTAAATTTACACACTTTTACTTACAGCTGTAAATTTACACATATTAACCAACGGCTGCAAATTTACACACTGCTGACAACTTCTTTTAATAAATGTACTCACTGTGACCAACTACCAGCAAGTTATACACTTTTTACCTACTGGTTTTAAATGTTGTACTGTAAACTAAATTTTGTATTTCCCTTTAGGGGTAAACTGCACAAGTATATACATACTAGCATTTGGAAATTAGTACAACGCTACAAAAAATGACAGTATTACTGTAAATATATGTTTACAATGACATACTGTATTATGTAATTACAGTATTGTACTGTAAATATCAAACACAGTATACAAACAACAAAACAACAGTATATAAAACAAACAAAAAAACAGAAAATGGCTGGAACGCTTTGCTTGCCAGTACATTTATAAGTAGAGATCGCTGTGATTAACTGAGGATGCGGTACTGTTTGTTCTCTGAATTAATCTTTTATAGAGCGTTAACATGGCCTGCGTGAGCTCAGCTCTGAAGGCTAATACACTGCTACATGAGGTCAAGCGTAAATGGAGAAAGAGGCGCTCTTGAGTCAAATAACAAGGGCTACATTTATAAAATATTGAAAAACGTACATAATACAAAATATGCTTTTTAATATTGATGATTGAGTCAATCTAAATTTGTGACTTGCTTGCACTGATAATTTCATATATTAAACTACAATCTCACTCCATATACAGTGAAACCCAAACTTTGGAGCAGAGATATTTAAAAAGCACACACAGAGGCAGAACTGTGAGCTACAGTACGTACACAGGTTGCAAATATGAAGTTGCATGTAGGGGTATTACATCGAATGACGAGGAGCTTCAGTGTAATTTATTTTTTTATTTACCAGGCATTGCACGATACCGGGTATAGGTAGGTGCAAACGAAGGCTCCTGTGGGAGCACACTGGCCTGAAAAAGAACAACTCAGGTCCTTGTTGAAGAGAAGTTCTGGTTGGCCCATTTGGTCAGCACGTAGGTGGATGTGAACGCAGCTTCACACAGGCGTCTCTTATGAGTGGAGGATGAAGATGGGTGGTCTGAGGGATTGCACTCGTTCATCTGTACATCAGTCCAGACCTCCGAACTCTGGGCCTCATTCACCTATCGTTCTTATGAGATTTTGGAATGTTAAATATGACTTTTACTTTGGATAGAATAACACACATACATGAGACACATATAGCTAAAATCTAGAGAACTTACGCTAAGTATTCAAGTGATTGTATTCAGAGATCAACTTATTTCATCTGGCAAAAGGTTTTTATGTACCTCAGTGACAGAAACTTTGCCCACATGTCTAAACTAAAAACAAAATCTTATTTTATTAATTAAGAGCAAAAAGTAAAGTCATTTGGCCAACGTAAATATGTTAATTCAAAAGGTGATGTCGGGTTTGTCTTGACCAATTTCATCCAGTAAATACACAAATGAGTAACTCAGAAACAAAATTATAAAATATGAAACAAGCATAATATTACTGAAAATGTTTATATATGTATATATATATAACATATATATATATATATATATATATAATAAATATCTTAACTTTCTTAAGAACAAATTTAGGAAAAACTGATAGTGAAAGAGGCCCTGATGCCAGAGCAGTTTTGGACAATGCACACCTTAACTTTCGGTTACAGCCCGGTAATTATAACTGATGCCAGACTGGTTAACTCTTCCTGACCTCCCAGGTTGCTAGGAGAAAGTCTGGATCATTAAATGTTCCCCAAAAACCACCACCTCACACAAATACCACCTTTTTTTGACATGAACAGAGGCTCCATCTGCTCGGCTGCCAAGAAAATGTTCGTTTATGGTAATTCTGTTTGCTAAAAAGTGATTAGTGTGGGTATAGTGTGCATAACAGCATAACTAATGATCTTTTATAAAGGTGTTTGAAACAGTTTAAAACATAAAAATGCATAAAATATTTGGACCATGTTCACTTCAATTTTATAAGAAATTGAAATATGTAATTATAAAACAACGCAAGTTGTTCAAAATCCAACAGTTTAATCAATCGATTCATAAAAATTCTAATAAATCTGGACCCATAGATGATCTGTTCTCATAATTCTAAATAAACATATAGCTTTTAATACTGTGCATTTGTAATATCCATTAAATACATTTTCTTACATTTAATAGTTTTTCAGTTTGTATTATTGATCTTAAGTCAATTAAAGGTGTTACTTTTTGGAAAAAGTTGTGAAATTCATATATTTATCTAATATAATTTTTGCAAATGCTAAAATGTATTTTTATGTTTTTAATGTTTTATATGGTGAACGCTGTTATTAAACATGAGCAAAACAATTACAATTTTATGCTTGTGCATATTTCAATTTCAATTACTACTCCTATTTAATATATATTTTATTTATATTTTATATTTTCATATATAGTATATATGTATTGTATATAGCTTTATTTTCTTTTTTAAGTTTATTACATTTTGAAGATTAATTGAGAAGCATGTTACTTTTTTAAAGTCAGGTGACATAGCACAGCACGCATAATGTAAGTCAGAAGAAGACAAGGTGCTTTTGGTAAAATATATATTTTATTTATTTCTTCATACAAAGAAATATGAATGTTCAGTATTTAATTGTCTAGAAACCATTTTTGCACTTTTATTGGTGGAAAATTTCATCATTTTCGATAGGTACCACAAAATCCTCGATTGACACGTGTCCCTGCATGTCTTGTTCGTACATACAGATTTGCTAGTCTATTTAATATGTTATAGGTGGGGGTAAGACACACCTCACTATCTGAATATTTCTAGAAGGTTGAACACAACTCAACCTTAAAAAACAGATGCACGGACTGCTTTAACCATGAGCAAAGACTTTTATCTCTGAAATTCTCCTTATCAAATTGAAAATGATCTGTGAATCAGTTGTTCTTTCTTTCTTTTCTTTTTTTTTTCAAATGAAAACTATAACCAAAAATATTCCTTTCCAAAACCAAAAATTAAAAAACAAATAGCTGTTTTAAAGAGTTGGTTTCTGATTTCCCATTTTGTGGTATTTTGTCTTCTTACCGCTCATAAGGATGGACAACTCCGTTTTGTTCCTTGACAGTAATGGCTTTACTCTTCTTCAGCTGTGATTTTTGCTATTTTTAACAAAACTCATTTCTAGATTATACCACATGCGTTCTAGAACGAGTTCACGTTTTCCTTAAATCAATTTCTCATTTGTGTGCAAAATGTGAACTCAGGAAACTGTTTGTTATTCATTTTCTCCATTTTCATTTTGGTGCATCCCTAATATACTGTATATAGATATAGATAGAGTTTTGGTTTTGATTTGAAACAAATGATGCAATTGAAGCTGTGGTTAAATGCTTATCAAAGTAGTCAAGTCAGCTCAAGATAGGATTTGCTGTTTCACAGTTATGATTCAGTGAAAAATAAAGGTCCCACTTGAGTACTGTGTGGAAATCGTTCCCGGCTCGTACGGCAGAAGTGTTTGCATTGCTGAGACGACTGCAGTTTACATCGGTGCCCAATATCAGACCTTGAGTTTCGACCGCTGTACATTTATAAATGTATTTGATCAATGTCATGTTAACATACTTCCCAATAATTTAGGGAATTGCAAATCGTATGAGTTTTCAGTGTTAGAACTTAGATTTTGAAGCATAGATTTTTTGCACTTAAAAGTGTAACTTATAATACGACAATGTTTAAGAGCGAATGTGTTAATACAGCGCACAAACACAGTGTAAAATATCCAACGCAAAACTTCCATCTTTAAGTTTAAAGTGACATGAAATTGGATATATAAATTATTTAAACTAATTGTTTATTTTAATCCACATTTGGTGTTTCACTTAGAATTTGAGATATTTTGCGATTTAAGTTTTGCGCATTTCAATACATATAATCGTACACATTCACTCTTGAACATAGACATGAAAACTCATAATTTGATAAATTATTTTTAAGGTGAAGTATTGATAAATGAAGTACGTTAAACATGTCTTATGGAGCAAATCATCCTTTACAGCGTACATATGACTTGCATCCAATCAGAAGGTCCAAAGCTTTTAAACATGTTAAAATTGGGGATTTTTATTTAAAAACAAAGGAGAAACACAGTAAAAATATTTCCTATCATCCTTTTTCCCTCCTTTCCCTCATGGCTGTGCCCTCACAGCTGATTCATATTATAATTTCCTTTCTAAACGAAAGGATGTGATATTCAGCGTCATACAGGACGAACCGGAGGCACATAATGATCAAATCGATGAGCCATTTGCACACCACATTTACCACACGTCTTCACCTGTCCATTCCCCCAAAACAAGCAAACTGCACACTAGCTTTCTTCAGCATGAGCTTTCACAACGCAGAAGCCAAATATCGGTACATTCACGACTCACCGCCCTGCTGCGTTCTGTCTGCATCTGCGAACCTTTACTCCCCAAAACCTGGCAAAATCGTTCTGAAGCTGCTGATTCAGGGTCCGTCCAAACACAAACAATGCTACGGTTCAATTTTGCAAAGTGAGAAAAAATCTCAGAATGTCTTTATAAATCGGTGTATCATCTGTTCATGAGTTTTTCAAAGTAAAACCAAAAAACCAAAAACCCAAAAAAACTTTGAAATTTTTTTTATCTGAAAACCAAAATTAAGGCAGATTTTTCATTTTACTGTCAAAAATGCAAAAAGTACACTCATATTCTATCCCATAGTTTTTAAAATGAAGCAACAGAATTAACTTTCACCTGAACAAACAACAGTTTCTGTTGATCTAATTTGAACTGGTGTTTTTGATTGTGATGAAGGTGAATTTCACTCATTGCCAACATCAGGGAAGGACTTGGCTCTGAACTTTCTCTCAAATAGGCCCACCAACTGGACTTTTAGACGTCCACTTTTAGATTTTACACTTGACAAATTATCATATTCGCATCCCCTGAGGTTTTTGGCTGTTTGTCAAAATTATTTTTCCCCACTCAAGAGAGACAGATTACCAATTCAGCCCTGAATAACGCTAAATATGATTATGAGCACAAAATGTGAAACTGGGCAATGATACAATATTCAGTTTTTCATTTTGGATTTGGAAACCAATATTGAAAAAGAAAAAAACTTTCTTTTTTGAATGTGACACTTCCAAATAAAAACACTTCTTTGGTTTTGGTTTTAATTCCAAAAAATGACTCAACAAATGATACACAGATTCTTCCACCCCATGCAACCATGTCACAGTACTGCTCTTTTTACAAATTTGTTTTGTGCCTTTCACTAAAAAAACTGGCTATACCTCACATTTCACGCTTGATCCTTGAAACCCGACATTGAGCCGTTGTGATCTGGAGCTGATCTGGAATCAGTATAAAAGCAGCAGATGGAGCGGGGCGGCGCTGAGTCGAGTCGTTAATCTCTTCTTTGAGGTGAATCTCTTCTTCTTCTCTGGGGCTGTGAGATGCACAACCGAGATAGAGAGCTACAAAAAGATTCTCTCTCTTGCATATCAAGAATTCAAGTAGAAAGATAAACAAAAGTTCCCCCCAAACAAAGGCAACACAAACGAAGACAGAAACGTTTTGAGGCATCGTGTTGATGAGATGAGAAAATTTGGCAACGAGGAGATTGACACTGAGAAATAACAGAAAGGGATGGAAGATGATGAACCAGGATAAAAATGTACTGTGCTTCATGAAAGCCCAAATTTTTCTGTTTTTTAATTGCGCACCATCGTTAACTTTCACTTGAACCCAAACATCTTCTCATTTGTTCTGCCGCTGATCAGAATTTACTATATTCTGGCTATATTTAACATCTTATCGCAATGTCCCAGTCTAAATTCAGACCCACAGTTAGTCAGCACTGTCTTGCTCTAGGGGTGTTACGGTACTTCTACTTTGATACCTCGATTCAATGATCAACGATCTCAAATTAAAACATCAATCTGACTGTAACATAACTTCATATTGAACAGAAGGTCTACGTTTATTCAGAGATAATTGGTTATCTTTTAAATGTCTGGTTGAGCTCAACATTAGGAATTTCAAGCAGTATTTTAATAGATTTTTGTGATTTGATCCAAATGGAAGTGATCATGTTAAATCAGCAAATGATTTCATGATCATTTTCAAACTGAACCGAGTCAAAATTTTATCAGACTTTCGGCAGATGTCGAATCGTTGATTAAATTGATTTAACACTGAATGAAAACATAGATTAGACATCGTACATATTGTTATGTCCCTTTATATTCAACACAAGGTCTGTTTTTATTAAAAGCGAAGCTCATTTTGCAGGAAAATGTCTGGTTGAGATCAGGAAGGAAAATGGCTAATTATATTTTAGCTGATTTTTGTGATGTGATACGAATGTTATTGTCAGCATATGATCAAACTGGCGATCAATAACATGCAAAATAAAGACAAACTAAAGCTTAACTTCATCAAATCATATCATTACCGACTTCAAATCGTTGTTCATTAAATCGATATAATATCAGTCTAATGATCAATGAGCCCAAATGAAAGCATCAATTGGACAACCTACACATTGTAACATCAATTTAAATTGAACCGGACGTCTAGATAGTTTATCATTTAAATATCTGGTTGAGTCTGATATGTTGAGTTATAAAGGGAAGTGACTGTATTTAATCAGATATTATATTGTCTTATAGTCGAAATCATATCGTAGCAGACTTTGTGATATCGGCAGATGTTGAATCGTTGTTTATTGAATCGCTATCGCATTGTGAGGAAACTTGATTAAAACCTCTACCTTCCTTGCACAAATTCAGTCTCGCATCCTGAACATTTTACTTAGACTTTACTCGACCCTCGAAACCCCTGAGCTGGGTCAGCAGCCCCCCTGCGATTCAAGTTATTTTCCAAGCCAACGCAATTAGATTAGCAAAACCAAATCGATTGTTGACGATGACGTCGACACACATTACGCAATTAGCATAAAGTTATCACGACGTCTTGTCGCTATCACTCCGTCGATGAAGCGTCCATTCCTAACACAATGCCACAAGCGAGGGGTCAGCGGGAACAGCCTAAGCATGAATGACATCGCGAGTAGCAATTAAGTGTATTGATCTAACCATTATTGAGTAAAAAGAGAAACATCTGATCAGCTTAGCTAAGTAGGAATCACCTCAATCTGAGGATTTAGCGAGACGTGGATCATTCAAGAAGGAAGGGGCAAGCTTTGGAGTGCAAAAAATGGCTCATTACACACTAACCCGTGATAAAAATACGACTCCTTGAAATAAAATCTGACTAAAAATATAACTATTGGTCTGTGAACACTCTATACCCGTAACACAGTGCCATTTTTTTTGTTGGTTTGTTAGTAAGTCCAACCGATTCATATATCGCTCGCTGAGTTAAAAATATTTTGGAAGCACCATTTATTTTTGAAAAATGAGTTGATATGGGCGAGAGAAAGAAGAAAGTAAAAATAAAAACGGGTAGGGAGGGGGAAACGACATGGAATGTTGGGAAGAAGGTAAATGTGGGCCAGATGGTCTGCACAGGTATGGTTAGGCAGCTTAGTGAATTATTAATTACTTTAAAAATTAAAAATAAATTATTATAAAATAGATTTCTGTACATTTACATATATATATAGCAATATCACATCTTTTTTGCCATTAGAAATACAAGGAGGAAACAAAAATAGTTTTTGAGTTTTTGTATGTTTTTTTAAAAACACTACTTTCAATCCCAACCAAAGTTATGTCCGGTCATCTGGTAGAACTTCATGTTGAAGGGCCTGTAGAAGTCTCGGAGTCTCTGCACCACGTCCGGGTGAATGTCGGGGTGCGTCCGGCCTTTGGTCTTGCCCAGGCAGTGGGGCTTGCTGCTGCCCTCAGCCTTTTTGAGGCAGGGAAAGCCCTTGGTCTGGTTGAAGTAGAAGTGTTTGTCGCTGATGATCCTCTTGAGGCCCAAAAAGTCTTGAACCCGGCCCAGCTCTCCGGCCGGGTCGCTGACCAGCCGCTCACCAGAGACCAGCAGGATCTGCCGCAGGGGGAAGTAGCGCAGCCAGTTGTCCAGGTGCTTGGCGTAAATCCCGATCTGGACGGCGCTCCACGAGGTATCGATCAGCCCCAAGCTCCTGTTCTTGAAGGTCAGGCTTTCGAAGGCGGGGATGTCAGGCTTCTTAGACAGCGTCTGCGTGTAGTCAGAAATGGCCCGAGTCACTGGGTCCCGGACCACCACGATCAGCTTGGTCTGAGGCGACATGGCGTGGATGCGGGCCGGAGCCTCGCGGGTCACGAAGTAGCTTGGCGTCTTCTCCATGGTGATCTGGCCCTCTAGCGTTTTGGGCATCAGGTCTCTGAAAGTGGGAAGAGAAATATCGCTTGAGTTTCAGGTTACAGTAACCGTGGCATTAGTGGCAGGCTACTTAGAAGATGCTACTTTTGAATATGGTGGTGGTCTAGTAGTAAGGATGACCCCCTGCGGACCCAGGGCTCGTAGGGCCAAATCCAACATTGAGCACTTCCACCATTGGGTCCCTGGGCAAGACCCTAAGCCCCGGGTTGCTCCGGGGAGACTGTCCTAATAATAAGTAAATGGATGTCGCTCTGGATGAGCTAACTATACCAAAGCTATTTCATGACTACAGACTCCAGTTTCCATCTTGGCCAAGGTGGAAACCAATCTCCAAATCCATCTCACAGCTGCCAAAAGTGCCCTGTGATGCAATAACCTCACACCACATGAGCCAGGTAGCCTATCAGATGCAACTTCTGCCAATTCAACACCAATCACAATCCTCTGCTAGTTGTTAAATACCCCTCTTCTCTTGGGGCAGTTGGTGGCATAATGGTAGGGTGTTCACTCCGTGATCAGAAAGTCACAGGTTTGAATCCAGGACTGGTAAAGTTACCACTGAGGTACTCGTGAGCAAGGTACCATCCCCAAGCACTGCTCCCCGGATGCTGCCCTTGTTAGCTGCCCACTGCTCCTTCACAGATGTGCTGTGGTGTGTTCACAACGACAAATAATCACTCATTTTCACTTTTCACGGTTTGCCACGCCGTACCACTATTTGTAGTTAGTTATTTTTTAAGCCAGAGTTTTTTAAAAGACGGTTTTCTACTGATAAGCTACTGGAAATGCTCCTAAACACATTTTATTGCATGTGTGTTTGTGTAAAACATTAGCTTTAAGTCTACAGATTGACTGATGTTGCAATATTTGCACATATTATGTATATCTCATGTAGTATTTTTCATTTTCTACTACTAGCTTAGTCTATATTATAGCTTATTTATATGCTGTATGTGTATTCTTTGTGCCTTCTTTGTACTCTGTAGAAACTGGAGCCACGTCGTCTTGTCTCTTTGTACGAGATATTGACGTTGACTTGACTTTGACTTCAATTACATAACATTATACTATTCAAATGTAAACCTTATCACATTATTTTACGAAACGTTCATTTATAATAACAATACTAACTACCAAATGTCATCTTCTGCGCATTTCTTGCAGTAGAATCTATTTCAGAACAAAAAAGGGGGTATGGGGAGGGGGCGAGGTTAAAGATCAAAGCCTTAATGAAAGCAAAATGCTGCATAAATTCAATCGCACAGATGGAGCATGCAGCGCCTGGCGATCAATAACACACAAAATAAAGACAAAATAAAGCTTAACTTAAAGCAATTACTCGAACATATATAAACGCAAATCTAAAACACAAACTCAAGAAGAAATTTGTTCTTAAAAACCACTCGTGCAGTTCATGAAAATTCTGATTCACCAATGTTTTCTTGAAATTTGTCCTTAGGCTGAATCTGTGAATGCTCGAGGGCACACATCAGACACGTTGATAAACAATATATAACCGTATACTCTTATATACAACATTAGCTTATTGGGTTTTCTTCAATTCTACAATTGCAAAGTGTTTAAATATTTTTCACATTGTTCATAATTGCTTTATTAAAGCTTATTTAAACTAAGAAGAATTTTTCTATCTCAGAACTACAGTTATAGACGTATTATAACTATACATTTAACTGATATATATAGGAGTCCACCTTCTTTATATTTAAACGATTATTTTTCATTTGGTGGGAATTGTAAATCAGAAAAAGGAAACTCATATTTTAAAATTTGTGGAAGTAAATATTGAAGAGAAAGTTAATCCATGTATCATTCGCTCATTCGTTTTTCGTTTCCTAAACCAAAATGAATAAACAGATAATGAGCCGTTTTTTGATTTCCCATTTTACTGTCAAACTGACAATGAAAAAAAAAAAGAAAACAAGCACCCATGTTCCCTCATCGAATGTAAGTGGCATGACCCAGAAGTGACCGTTATACGCGATGGATCAAAAAAAAAAAATATATATATATGTATATATAGTTTATACACCACCTTTTCCCTCCATATTGGTCATGTCTTCTTGCCTTAGGGTTGCCCTCTTACTGCCGGGAAGCAATACAAAGCTCTCCATCCTTATTAGCAGTAAAAAGGCAGTGTATGAACTATATATACAGTACTGTACAAAAGCTTTAGGCAGGTGTGAAAAAATCAAATCAATATTTGGTGTTACTACCTTTTACCTTCAAACCAGCATCAATTCTTATAGGTACACTTGCACAAAGTCAGGGATTTTGTAGGATTATAGTCATTATATTATTTTGTTTTTGATTTAGATTTCTCTTTTGCTTCATTCACTGCATTTTGTTGATTGATGAAAATAAATGATTAACACTTCCATTTTTGAAAGCATTCTTTGTTTACAGCATTTCTTCACACCTGCCTAAAACTTTTGCAGAGTACTGTATATATTTATTCATTGATCGATCACGTATAACGGTCACTTCCGGTTCATGCCACTTGCCGTCGACGAAAAAACAAATTGGAAAGTAGGTGCTCATTTTCCCTTTTTTAAATTTTGGTTTAGGAAGCAAAAAAAGTATGAACGAATGATAGTTTCTTTTTAGAGGTTTCGTTTTTGAGTTTGAAAGTGAAAAATTAATGAGCGATCCACGGTCCAGCCGAGACTATTTACAACATTAACCACTTAAGAGCAAAGCTGAGGCTTATTGAAGCCCTTCCAGCTAACACACTCACACACATACACGTGTACCACTATCTTCATTAGGTAGAAGAGGTACATCTAAAAACACTACATCTACAACTAACACTAATCTTTACCTAAATATCCAAAATCAAATCTTTTACCTCTTTCAGTTTTTCAAGTAAAACATAAAAATTCTCTACAAGTTCATTTGTCCTGATGGGGACCGCTCCAGTGTCCTCACAAAGCCATTTAAAATGAACAAAGGTGTTTTTAGAGGACAGCCAGGTCCTCACAATACCCTAAATACATGAGACACACACACACACACACACACACACACAGCCGGTTGTGCTTTTACTGAGGTCTTTCGTCATAAGGCGTACTACGTATGAAAGTCGATCGGCCTTGTTTAAGGAACGCGAGCCGTCGCTTACGGGCTTTGGGGTGGGTAGCGGGTGAAAGGGATCCGTTACACGCTGGGGCTATAATCAAGGGGGGCATTTGAGTGCGACTGGGTTTGAATGAAAAGTGAACGTGAAGCGAGTGCCAAGGGGCGTCAGGTTTCCCAAGCAGACCAGGTCGGGCAGAGTGGATTATAGCAAGGCGATAAGAGGGAGTGTAGCGGGAGCATTTTGCTGGGGAGGGTTACACCATTTTGATGAACTACTGTAGAGGTTCTAATTTTGACTTAAGTGACGATAAAGTGGAGGTCCGATTAAACAGTTCCCTATAAATTTTACAGCATGGCAAAAATGCAAAAATTCTTACTTTCATACCTGGAATTAAAACAGCGTATGTCCATAACCATGGCATTGATAAGAACGGTTCATAAAGAACGATTCTAGATAAAGAGTAAACAATAAAAAAGTCAAATTGTTTACAAAGTAGCTGAGTAAACTGTTGGAAGCTTTAAAACCTTTGCAGCTTATTTGCCAGTAACAGACATTATTCATTACAATTACACACAACATTTTGTTTCAGCTCTTTCATCGTCATGTGTGCAGACTGTCCATTTTGCTAAAACAGCAGAAAACTGTTTAATTTTAATTTAAGACTTTTTGAAAAAAGTTTAAGCTATTTTTCAAACATTTTTATTTTTTAATTTACTTCTCTTGCTAATTTAGTAAATCGTTATTTTTATACTGCAATACACAGTTTGAATCAAAAATTGTACCTTTTTTCCTAACTATGGTAAACGATGACTGATTTTATAAATAATTTCCACTGTTGGATTCTGAATAATTATTTGCAATTATACAGCACATCATCGTACAACACACAGTGGTGCAGTGGTTAGCGCTGCCGCTTCACAGCGGTCGGTCATAGGAATGAATGAATACAGCACATCATACCTTAAATGTGTTGCAACAATGCTTTGCAACAATATGAAACTATTGCAAATGACAATTATTACAATTAATGATATTTTTATATTAACAGTACAATGTATTGTTGATTGCATCATCAACAACCCTTTGCTCCAGAAAGTTTTAACTATTGCTAAGATAATGTAGCTACACGATTAGGGCCAGTTTCCATGACTACGATTAAGTCTAAAGCTAGATTATCTTGGAGTTTCAGTGTTGAATCTCCATTGGTACTGTTTTTTAGTCCAAGACTAATTTTAATCCATGTTCAAGAAACCAGCTGTTAAGGTGTAGTGGGAGCATAATAATTAAATGTTGCAAAAGGGACTGTGAATGCAACAGTAAAAATATATTTTTGTTTTCAATTTAACACCAAAAGTACAAAGCTTCTTTTTTTGGGCTTGCAGTGTGTATTTCGGGAATAAAAACACTGCTTTTTCTAATATTGTGCAGACCAAATGAATAACTGCACTGATCTGTTTGATCTTAGCAGTTTTCCAAGCACTGGAGCAAACATCCAGACAACGTGCGATGCTGTTTGCCCCGAGAAGCCTCACCAAGACCCAGGAAGTCTCCGATTCCCTTTGAAGGCGTGTCGAGTTTGAAATGTTCAAATGAGGCATCAACCGGAGCAGAATAAGCCCTCCTCGAGGCATCAACACACTCACACAGACACGTACGGATAAGAGTCATCGGCTATTGTCTGGAGGGTATCCGGCACTGTTGTCGGCCGGCAGGATAAGTTACCAGCTCTTTGTAAAAGATTCTGTCGGCGTCCGGCGTGAAAACCTGCTTTGCGTGTTTACACCCTGCGACAGCAACACTACACTCGATTTCAAGAGACCGCAGACAATAGAAGGCCGGTATCTGCTTTCTTCTCTACCGAAGCCTGCAGTTCCATCTATCTCTCCCAGAGATCTCTCTTTGTTAAAAAATGGCCCGGCTGTTTGTGCAAGCAGCTGATTAAGGGGGCCGAAGATTCCCAAAAGCAGACCACAGAAAGGGGGACGTCTAAAGACGAAAATGTTTAGGTACAATTATAGCTTTTCATGCAGCAGCCAGAAAATCAACAAGCAGTGACATTATGATATAATCAATTATGGTCTTCCACTGCGTCAATGCAGAATCATCCATGTCTGCATCGCGATGCATCAATTATGAAATAAATTGCAACACCCCTACTTTTATCCAGGGTGATTTCCAATTCATTATAGGGACTTTCGTCCTGGAGCATTGTGGGGTTAAGGGTCTCTACACCAGCAACAACACCCAGGCTATTGTTTAAACAAATACAAAAGCATAGAGTTCTGCATTTGGTGATAACCCTCAACGCTCACCTTCAAGGCTATGAATGGAGCTACACCTCTCTACTTATCAGCACTATTCCTCTCAGAGCATTGAATGCTGCTCGTCTTGAACCCTGGCTACATAAAAGAAGAAGACCTGCTTCAAGGCGTATTTCAGTCCTGCTGCTCAGTGGTGGAACCAAAGTACTCTTCCTATCAGAACTACAGAGTCTCTTGCTGTCTTTGAATGTCGTCAGAAGACCCAATTTCTCAAGGAGCACCCCGGGGTCACCTGAAGTTCAGACCTGGTGGGTTTGGTTCTGGAAACTATTTGGAGGTGATGTGACTAACGTAGGTGTTGTTGGGTCCAACAAGGGGAGCCGTCCTGCGTTACACCTCTGTTACATCATTACATTGATTCAATAGACATGTTTGCTGAAATTACAAGCTCTGCTACAAAGCAATTTTGATTAAATTCAAATATCAGACAGTATTCAGGAGCCAGCAATCCATTCCTTAATTACCAGCTCAAACAAATAATGAACGTCTCTTGTGAACCTGGATATAGGAAAAAAAAATCCTGGGGTGAGGAGACGACGACCGGAGGCGGCTCATTAGTCGGCAGAGAAAATGCAAACAGATTAGCTCAGCGCCATCTTTACGCAGGCTTCTGGTGTTGATGTTGCTGTTGTTAGAGAGATTTGGCGTAATTCTTGGGATGAGAGACTTATGTCAACTTGCAGAACAACCGGCTTTGGCTGTTTATATTGTGTGCACACACGTGTGCAACTTGTTGCGCCAGTTGTGCACAAATGCTTGTGGTTAGAGGGAGACGCTCTATTAATTAGTAATTATCAGGAGGAGAGGGGAACAGCTGTGTATTTGGTGAGTGTTAATGAGGTGTGAAAAAGTCAACGTTAGCTGTTTTACTGTTAAACAAACGCTCTTCCCGTCACACGAATAGAAAATCCGTATGGTCACTCACACTATTATCATAGGGGTTCTTCTTTTTCCTCACTTGCCTGCATCCCCTACTTCTGGCACATTTATGTCAGGACTTCTTTCTCTTTCTGAGTGAGTGATTATTTGTCACTGTGAACACACTCACCACAGCACACAGTGCACCACAACCAAATGTGACCTCTGCATTTGACCCATCTGTGAAGCTTTTATTCTTTGGGCAGCAGTACTTGGGGACGGTACCTTGATCCTGAGTACCTCTAAGGTACCCTCACCAGATTTGTGACATTCCCATCACGGGGCCATTATGCTACCAACTGACCAACGTATGTCCACTCTAACTACTATTAAAGGGGTTCTTTATTTCATGAATCTTTTTACCTCAGCTATCTTAGCACCAGCCACCGAAGCAGGATTCCTTACATGTGACGTCGTACTTGGCAAGAAACTTCATTCTGCATCCCGATTCAAATCCACTAACGCAAATGTGCCAAGGTTTCGACAAAGCCGTTACGGAAAAACAAACACTGAACCTTTTAGATGTGATTTAACCTCAAAACAGGCAATTAGAACGGAATACTGAGCCGCTATAGCACCGTAACTGAGCCCAGATGGTTAGAATTGTTCGAAATTCAGGAGAGGAATGGAGGTGAAATCTCTAACCATCCTCCACACATCCTCTCACTCCTCTCCTCTAGTCCTGAGAAAGAAAGAGAGAGAATGAGAATGAGGAGGACAAGCGGGTTGAAGAGGACAAGTGGACAAGCTCTCGGAGGAACAATGCCTCGTCCTCAAACCATTTGATTTATGAGCTGTTGCGTCAGCAAACACTGGCCTCTCTCTCTCTCTCCTCTCTCTCTCTCTCTTTATCCCCCTCTCCCTCCCTTGTTTCTTTTCTTTTCAAACAGAGCATTGTCCTCCAGCCATCTGAATGAGCGGGGGTCGAGGGGGGGAAAAGAAGAAGGAAAAGGGGGAGGAAGGGGGCAGTTGGGGTGGAAAAGGGGCACTTGTGGAGGCCTGGAGTGGAACACTTCACCCGGAGGGGGCAGATGGAGTGGAGAGGGGGGTAAATTTGGAGAGAGAGCTCTTGAGAGGAGTGTGCGGCTCGAGTGGCACGTGGCACGGACGAGAGTTTTGGGGTGGCAAGAGAGTGAGGACGGAGAGAAGAGGAAAAAACAGAGAGAGAAGACAGGAGGGGGAAGAGAAGAGACGGAAGAGAGTACAGAGAGACAGAGGAGACAGAGATAAAATGAAGAGAGACATAGCAGAAGACAAGGAGAGAGAGGAGAGAAACAAAACAGTAAGAAAACAGAGGGATGGGAGAAAGAGATGCAATAAGGAGAGAAAGAGAGGATGAGAGAGAGAGAGAGAGAGAGAGGGAGAGAGAGAGCAGAGGAAAAGGAAGAGAGAGAGGAGGACCAAGTAGGGGAAGGGAGAGAGAGAGAGAGAGAGTGAGAGAGAGAGGGGTAAAATAAGGACAGGGAGAAAAAAGAGAGAGAGTATGAGAGAGAGAAGAGCAAAAGGACAAAAGAGAAGAGGAAAAAAGGGAGAGAAGAGAGACAGAAAAAAGAGCAGAGAAAGAGTACAGAGAGACAGAAGAGTCAGAGATGGCATGACGGCTGGCATGTGGCATTGGCGCCACTGACGACAGTGAAGTTAAGATACTTTGCCGATTAATTATTGACGCTGGGCGTTAGAAAGCGGATAGGTGTTGAGCGGAGAGATTCGGCCGATAAAAGTGTCACTTCGCTCTCAAATGATGGGTCAAGGTCGGAAAAGGTCGACTATCCTGGCCAAGTGTTTTCTAGACGGTAAAGCAATCTCTGTGTAATCCCGGTAGCAAAGTTGAACCTCATTTTTGTATTTTTTTTACAGCTAGCGTACTACATTTGATATTTACTGTACAACACGGTAACTACATAATGTCATTGTGAAGAGTATTTGATATTTACAGTAATAGTTTGTTCTTTTGCAGTGAGTGCAGGGGCATATAGAGGCACTAACCGAAAAAGAAACGGTGAGACAGACAGAAAGAGACTGATAGAAAGCAAAAGTGAGAGCGAGAGCGAGAGAGAGCGAGAGAGAGAGAGAGAGAGAGAGAGAGAGAGAGAGAGAGGGACTAACTGGCGGTGGTTTGCTGTTGCTGCTCCTGTTTCTCATTTCTTGTCTGGTTTGATGTAATGATAAGAGACTGTGTTCCCTAAATGAGACTCAGCTCCACCACACTGACCTGCTGTCTGCTTTATTTCATACTCCACTTTCCGGAGAGGCATGACGAGATACTGTATATCACCGCTTCAAGTCCAAAATTATAGCTCTTCTTATTTGGTACATGCAGAAAGAAGGGGGATGACCACAACTTTCATTCTAAGCTAGTTTTTAAGGTTTATGAAAAAGTATCTTGAAAAATGTTGGAAGTGCAAGAAACAAGATTCAATTTCCTCAAGCATTTCCTCTCGCCTGCTCCTGTAACCGCTTTCACAATATGGTCTTTTTATGTGTCATTTACACATATTTAAAAGTCAAAAAAGGGAGCACTCCACCTTTTCCCATAACTTTGGCAAATGTTGATCAATTTCAGATTGTTACGCTGTTGGGTTTCTGGGGAGGCGCCTGCCCAGGGTTGGCCCCAGTCTCACGGCCGTAGTTTAACACTTTTTGGATTCGGCAAGGTCTTGCGGCAACAGATTTAAGGTGTGTTGGGCAATGTAGTGGTCGCTTTATTGCACATTTAATTCTGAATGCAACACAGAAATTGGTCAATTGGTCAAAATTTGTGGAGAAATGTACAAAGCTCCCTTTTTGGCTTACAGTGTAGTTGTGTATGTACTGCTTCATGCTACTATAACCTGCTGAGTTTATTGACAAGAACATTATTGCAGAAAAATAAACTTTGCTGGTTAAATAAAAGGAAAGAATAAATATGTTTTCAACCTCTGAAACCTATTGATAATACTCCAGTTCCTGCTAGAAATTGGTTAAAACCCAAATATAAGCAGTAAAGACTAACTGTATTTATCATGTTATTGTTATATATATATGATGATGTCTCAATTTTTTTAGTGCAGCAGAGACAAAAAGGAGGAATACATTGATGAACATGAGAATCTGTGTGAAAACTGTGCAAATAAATAATTTTCTACTGAATGAAGCACAATGTCCACACCCATAAAGGCATTAACAGCTGTATGTGCAGGACGTAAAGGGAAGTGTGTGCATATTTTTGTGTCCGTTAAAGAGAGTTAGTCATTCTCAAAAGCTTCCCCACACTCTGGACTCACTCCAATAAATAGGCTATTGATTATTGTGGCGTAACCCCGGGGCCAACACAGACAGATCAGAGAGACTTGAGTGATGTTTCATCAACCAAAAAGGAAACACTTTCCTCCTACCATCTCCATTCCCATAGAACGACTGACTACAAAAAGGATGGATGGATTGGGGGTGGAAGAACAGAAAGATAAAATTCTCATACAGACCCCTCATCAAAGCGTCAGAAACTATTGGAGAAGTTACTCAGGAAGGGTAGTAAACGATTCATTACTTAATACTTTAAAAAACAGAACTAATAAGACAACTTTAACATCTTAATTGTAGGCTGAGTATGGCATCCTTATTGTCTCTCTTTCTACTTCTAGTTTAAAGTTTATATTTTAGATCCCACTTCTAGTTTAAAGTGTATATTTTATATTCTGTTTATATATTGCTTATTCTATCTGCCTTATTTGTTCTTTGTTCCTTGTTCTTTGTTCTTTGCACTGTTAAAACTGGAGTCACGTGGTCTCATCTCTCTGTATACTTTTACTGTTTATAGCAGGGAGGACAAATAAAGTTTGACTGTGACTTGATTTTGACTTAATATTACTTCATTATTTTTAATAAGCAATGAAACTACTTTCCTATCATGCAACAAGTTCTACATTGCTGCTGTTCTGTTATGTCTCATGCTTTAATAGACTTTAAGCTGGATATTTTGTCAGGTTGAAAGTGTTTGCTGCTCGGACAGAGTTTACAATGAATAAAAATGGGCTTAAAGAAAAAAATAGTTCTGAAAACCCGCTTATGCAAATTTCACAAATATTCTGACATTCACCAAAGTGATTTTAGGTTAGAACAGAATTTACAAGTGGTGAACAGCAGGTTTGAGCACTGCTGTGCCCAAGCCCACGTGGCAAATGGGGAACTCGAGGCAGTGATTCGACGTGCCGAAGCCTCGAATCAGTGAATCGGAGCTTGATTCGTACATACAGTCTCACGTTATTTGTGATCGTGTTCATTACATTTTTTCACTCTTGTCAGTCTTTAATAACAGAATAACAAATATGATATTAGTAATTATAAATATTATGAAATTTGAATTTATCTTCATAAGCACTCTTCATAAGTGAATTTTAAGTAAATGATTGTCATTGAGTGATTGTCATTATGAGCACAGTACACAGTGCACCACAACGAAATGTGCTGTGCTGTGCTGTGGTGTGTTCACAATGACAAAATAATCACTCACTTAAACTTAAATAACCAGCGTGAAGCAGATGATGCGTTACCATCTCCCCTCCTCCTGCAGGCTATACTTTTGTTTATCATGTTTGCGTTCTGGCCAGAGCTCCCTTTCCATTTAAGCCCCGAATTAAAGCTTTATCTCCTAATTGTGTTCGTCTCTTGGAGCTCAGCAGACTGGCAGAGGCCTGGACTGGAATCAAGTTTGTTAATTATGTCAACAAGCCGGTGAAAGAGAGAACGTCTTCATGATTTTCACAAACATCACATTTTGGTTGGCAGCACTGGCAAGGAAACACAAAGTCTCTCCTGTATTGTCAGATGGAAAGGTGTGTGTATATGAGAGAGCGTAGACGTTGTTTAATCTGTGACTGTATTAGCTGCAGCTTAATGCATCCTGAGTGGATTTAGACATAAGTGTGCAGCCACTTAGAGCTGTGGCACGTTTATTTCTTAAGTGACACAAGCCAGAAATCTCCTCTTAACCTGCAATGTCACTGCGAAAATATGAGTGTGTGTGTGTGTGTGTGTGTGTGTGTGTCCTGTATGAACAGCTTTGGGCTGTAAAATGTGCCTAAAACCCTTAAGAATTTGAAATCAACTGGGACTTCATATCGTCCCTCTCTTTTCACTCCTCTCTGACTATGTCACCTTCACCCCGACGCACAGAGCCGTGACGTAACAGGGTTACTCCCCGGCCAGGTCTCAGGTGAGCGTCTGATCTCCATCCGTCTGCCCGACGTGAGCGTCGGCTGCATTTCAGACAGCTTCAACTCCAAACATGTCATGCTATCGCTGTTGCTCAGCCTCTTTAAGGGAGAATTTAAACTCTAGTGGATAAATTATGGAGGAAGTCAGAGAGTCTGAGCTGCTTCTGTGTCTGATCTAGAACTCAAGACTCCCGGAGTCACAGTGAGAACCACATTTGAACAAAGCTTGGATCAGATTATGGTATTATGAAGTAGTACCAATTGAAATTATGCACTTGTTGAGAAGACAGGAATAAGTTCCTTCATTAATCTTTTGAAAAGTAATAATGCTAACACTGTCATATAATACAAAAAAGCTTCTGATTAAAATGACTGCACTTTATTGGGACGATTAACTCGGATAACAGTCAACTATTGGCCAAATGTGCAACATTAGTGCTGTGTTCGTTAAACAGGTGACTTCTCTTCCGGGGTGACGTCTCTATTCAGAACAGTAACTTTGCCGATTGCGGGAAACCTTTCTGTCTGGGGTTACTTTTTACACAAATACTTTCAACAAATGTGGTTTTACAGTAGATGTCTGCTGGAGCTCCCCCGCATCTCTGCATCCGATGTCCACCGAATCAAGTGGTCAGCAACACCAGACAGCAGACTGGACAAAGATTTTGGGTTATATGCCTCCTCTTACATTGACAACTATGATGTTAAGTTGTTATCAGCTTGCTAAGTTACCTCAGCTAGCGTTACCTGATTTCTGTGGGTTGATAGTAAAACATATCTCTGCAAACTTGTTTGGTATTTTTTCTGATTTACTTCAATTATGTCATTTGTCACAATCAACCAAGCACACCTTAACTAACCCTAGCTGGCAGACTGGTTTATTCACCGTAAAAGTATGTTTGAGCTGATATAAGTGTAGTGATTTGTGACCCTCCACGGCAAAACCAGTCGCTTGTCGCTACGGAGGTTTCCGTGAAAAACGAGCGTTTATGTTGCGTGGGGTAAAGTTTTGGATTTTTTGTTTTTAGTGTGAAAAACTGTTTTGAAACAGTGGAAGGTCTATACTGTACTGTTGTGAATAAATTTGGCTGAAAAACTTACCCTTTCCATCCTAAAAACGTGACTTTCTTGAGGTGAGGAATTCAATTCCAGCAGAATGTTAAAAGTTTCTGTTTTGACCGCTCTACTCCAATATTTACGCTAAATCCACTGGTTGACTAGCGTGAAGATATTTCTCCAGAATCCATCTCCGTCTCCCGAGTTCAGTTAACCTAACGCAGGTAGACTATCCGTGTGGCTGTGAATGCAGCGTAGGCTACCGTAAATACAAACGTAGCTGCGATTTCGAAAGCGTAGGCAGATTTCTTCGTTTCTCACTTGGCGTGACAGGAGAAACCCGACTCCTTTCAATGTTGATATCTCAGTCATATGTCGTCCGATTCATTCCATATAGGTTTCGTTTTGAAGGTTGATTTATGCCCTTTCATGAAAACATAATAACTCAGTTTTGAAAATTTGCGACAAGCGACTGGTTTTGCCGTGCAGAGTCACATATAGTAAGTTTACCTCATTGAGGCTGCTAACGCTAACTAATCACAACGCCGGTTGGCAGAGGCTGGTGTTATTGAGCATTTGTTACATCGGGTTTGTTCTGACTTTTGATGAACGTGTTGTCACTCATTTTTCACCAGTATTTCAAATAAAGACAAGATTACTGTATTGCAGCATTCTCCACATGATTATGATTTTGACATGGTTCGATATTATTACTTCAGACCAACCAGGGAAACCAATGTCATTCACCAGACATGTCCCGAAATGAAAAGCGGAAGTATCTGACTCTGTTTTCCGGTCTGAACATTGGACGTTCCACATATGGTCAATTTGCTTCCACAAAAATTATATCCTGTATGAAAACAATCTATATTTAACCTAAAGTAATAGTCTCTCACAAATTTTTAACCAACACAGTTATAAGGAGTTTAGTTGTTTTACATAGGAGCTGTGCTGCAAAGCGTTATTTCTGCATATAAGTTCCTGTGTCACTTCCTGTGTAAGTTCCTGTGTGGTGGTGAGGTGCACAACGACGGGACTAATATGTTAGTGTAATTTCTTACTTTGTTAGTAACTAGAAAATTTATTTTTACCCTTTTTAATATAGTAACACAGCATTAGTGGACTATTACTTTTAGGAACTATTAACACAACTATTAACATCTGTGCATTTTGCTACTCTGCCTACAAATAGTTGTTTCATTTTACACATTGTTGGTCAAATTAAATCAAAATAAGAAAACGACATAAAATAAAGACTTAGACTGAAAGACTGGTCTTTAAAAGTTGTGTAGCAGGACCTATTTCAAAGCAAATGTGCTTCTTATTACTCTGTTGATCTATTTATAATAAAAAATACTTGTAATCATACACTGTGCTGCTGCGGTGCACATCGCCAGCCAGGATTTCGGCTACTCTCTTTCTCTCTCACACACACACACTCGAGAAATACACACACACACACGTTTACAAACTGCCTCGGAACCACAGTGGTCATTGCGAGAAGCCCATAACGACGGGTATAAATCACGAGCACTCGAGTTCAATACCTCTCCATCTGCTCCGAATCTCTATTCTGCGTCAAGTTTATTCTGAGCCATTCGACACCTCGCCAAAGCTCTTTAAAAGTGAACTTCAGCTTCGCCTTCTGTCTCGGCCGTGCCAGCTGAGGGGAATTACCCGGGCATGAGGCGGCGAGGCGGAGAGATGCCCATGTGCTCTGAATAAATGATGCAGAAATGGTTAGAGGAGTTGAAAAGGGCCCTTTTCCTGCACTGCAACCAACAGCTGTAAATTTACAGTTATTTCCTTATGGTACTTAACTATATTTCCATAAAACAGTAAAATACTGTATTTTTTAAGACATCTCCGCTAGTCATTAAGAGTGAGAGAAATCTTAATGATCCTAGTTGCGAAAACAGACTTTGAACTTACTGGACATTATATTCATTATTCTGTATGTGGAATTATTTCAGAGTATTTACACGCGCAAAAAACGAATTAATTGCGTAAAAACGAATGAATTACATTACTCACAATGTAAAAACGCATTAGCGCTCGCGACTCTCATATGGAACGCCATCATGCGCAAAAACGTAGTTCTCTTCCAGAAAGGCCAAAAGCAGCTCATTGGTTAGCGCTGCCGCCTCACAGCGAGAACGAAATTCTGGCAACTTTACTGCCAGTATTATACAGTAAATGTACAGTGATTTTTATTTTTACAATGTCCTCTCCCGTCATTTTCAGCTTTCTCAAAGTTTTTGCAAGTTTCGCAGGCCTAAAGCTAGAGCTGCGTGAGTTCAAGTAAAGCCAGAGAGGTCATATGTGGTTGTGATTTACTTGTTTAAGTGATGCAGGAGAGCGACGCTACATGTAGATTCACTACGCTAATAAAACACTTGGACCGAGATCACGTTTGAACATTGGGAATGGAGAGAGGAGGAAGAAACGCAATGCTTCAGCGATACTGACAGTACGCCAGGTTGAGACTGGACATAAAAGACGTAAAGCTGGCCAAAAACGCAGTCTAGGAGCGCGGTCCAAACGGCAAGCTGCCATTGTAGCACAACATCACTTCTTATTACGTTTTGCGACTGTAAGAGATTTAACTGGCTTGATGTTCTGCTGCAGTGCTGGAATAAATGGTTTGATATTTTTCCACACACTAACAAATATCAGTTAACAATCAAATACTAAATATTTTGGATGTGAGCCATGAAGACATGAATAATTATAGAAATAAGACACTCTTAAATCACGTCAAATCTGGTGTTTGTCCATTTGTACACATACAGTACTGTGAAAGTCTTAACCCTTACAGCCATGAGAGAATTTGGGACATTTTTCTACCTTTGTTTTAGGCTATTATAGTATGTGTGTAGATGTTAGCCATACATGCTTTACGTTGTCATGTTCGGGACGTCCTGCACTACTCAGATTTGTGATAGTTTGATGTGAAAATGCCGACTGTCTTGAAATGAGCACATTTCTGATGAAAACTAACCTGCAGTAATGTTTGTTTTAGCTTTATGTAGTAAAAATATAGAAATATTACTAGAAATTTACTAGAAATATTAAGAAGTGTCTGTTTTATTGGCTTGCAGAATTTTTATTAAGTAGGGACATTCTATAGCTTAGTACTATGAGGACAAATAAGGTTAGTGCAGGTGGAAACACTTCTTTATCCATTTGGAATCCAGAAAACATCTGGATATAGAATAAAATAATTTGCTGACAAATAATTTATTTTTTAAATATTTATTTTTACTCTCTAATCTTATAGAATGAAAAAAATATTTTCTGTTGAATTGAAAGTGAAGAAATACGGAAGTTTTGGCCATTTTTGTGCATTTGGACTCATTTTTGACTAATGTGACATTTTTGCGCAGGACGGCGTTCCATAAGAGAGCCGCGGCACTGTAGCGCGGATGACACACATCTGGAGTAAATAAACATCAAGTAAATAGCTGAATTGTGAGTAGAACGCTGGTTGTTATTTATCAGCTAAAACATACTTTTTGTCTGTAATAAAGGGGAAGCTTTACTGAATGTTGGACTTCCCTGTGAGAGTCGCACCTGGGTTTACATCGCAAAAAATTCATTTACACGTTTTTATGCAATTCAGTTTTTGCGCTTGGAATTACTCACAAATAATTCTACATAGAGAGAAATCAATATAATGTCCGTTGAGTTCAAAGTCTTGTGATTCTGACGGGATGTGCGTGGTTTCTGTAATTCTGTTATTAATAACTATTGCAAATTGAGTTTGTCAACGTATGTGTTGTTCATTAATCACTTTTTAGAGCTGCCACTTCTTCTTTTGTCCTCCACTGGTCTAATATGCTCAAAATCTTCTAGGACAGACTCTACACCATTGCCAATATATGCCATATTGAGTAGTTGACTGCGTAACGGTCAGGAAGTCGGCCCCGTGATCAGAAGCTTGCCGGTTCAAGTCCCGGACCGTTAAAAGGTACCACTGAGTTACTTATAAGCAAGGGACCACAGCTCTCAGTTGTACAGTATGATTTTCCACCATTACACTTTAAAAACTCTTAAAACGCGTCCTCATGCCCTTGGCTTTTAAACCCATAAGTGATCCAGCTCGGTACAGTAGCTTATCGCTGGTGATCATTAATTACTCTGCCACAATCCAAAATAAAGCAGCAGATAACAAGGTTTGGGTTAATCCGGCCCCGGGGGTCTCGACGGTCATCGAGCTTGTGGCCGAGTGTTTGTCCTGCAGGAGTAATCCGTGGTGATAAGCCTGTTTGCTGAGTGTGTTTGTGCAGGGTGTTAACACACTTTATTCACATTCCAATAGAGCTACTCAACGAGCGTCAAGAGCGTGAAGCTGAAAGAGCAGCCGAGATCCAAGAAATCTAAAGTTGCGGTGTGAAAGAGACTTTGGAGTGGACTTCAACGTCCTGTATTCATAGGCAAGACGCTTATTCCTACACTTCTGCATCTATACACACATAAGCAGCATAAACCTTGATTCAATATTGATTCTATGGACAACGATTTGACGCCTGCCGATATCACGACGTCTGCAACGATAGGTTTCGGTTCAATTCAGGAGCCAATGATTGATATTTGAATTTAAGTGAGTGATTATTTGTCACTGTGAACACACCACAGTACAGCACACAGTGCACCGCAATGAAATGTAACTTCTGCATTTGACCCATTCATGAAACAGCAGTAGGCAGTTGCCTTGACCGGCACCCGGGGAGCAGTGCTTGGGGACGGTACCTTGCTCATGAGTACCTCAGTGGAAACTTTACCGGTCCGGTATTCTAACTGGCAACCTTCTGATAACAGGACTAACGCTGTTACGCCACCAAACTAAACGAGACAGTTTTCATCCCAAAATGCAGGCCCGTTATCAATCTGCAGGCGTGTTATCACTTCATTTGAATGTTCAAAACGTTAATATTCTCTTAATGCACGTAATTAAATCAGAATATCGTGGAAATGGTCATTTGTTTTTATGTTTTTAATTACAAAATGTAAATGCTTATATACTGTACATGCTATATTCAGTACACGCACCATGAAATATTTCACACCCTTTTTTGTTTAATGCTGAATATTACGGCCATATTGATATACTCAAGCTCAAAACGAGATATTTTATTATTAAATACTGGATTTCTGGTTTTTTAATGATCGTTCAGTCAGAAGCGTCAACATTAAACAATAGCTTGAAATATTTGAGATGCGATGCAATATTTTAATGGTTGTATTATTGGTAAAGTAATACCTTAAAGAGAGACAAAAGAGGAGGCTGTTTTTGACCCCAAATGTAGGTTCATCTCCAATATGCAGGTGTAGACTCACACACACACACACACACACACACACACACACATCCTGTTTTTTTCCCTGGCACGCATTCCTCCCCAGCTGAGGTGTGTTTGAAGACAGGTGAGCGGGTAAGCGGAGGGAATTTCCTCTCCCTGATCTGTCTATCACAGGTTCAAACTCTCGCTCACTCACACTCTTCATGCCTGTCTTTTCTTCCCGGCCTGCAGTTAACGTAATTGTGCGAGGAGAGAGATCGGTGACAATTAAACGAGACGAGTGACAATGACGCACTGCTTTTTCTCTTTCTCTCTTCAAACTGTTCGGAGGAGGTTTACCCTTTGAACGCAAGCCGAGATTTGCACAAAAGAAAACAAAAGCGCGGCGATATGACTCAAAATTAAAATTACAATATTTTTGGACCAAATGTTCATAGTTTTACTCAAAAAAGAAGTCATACATTCATTTGTTTTTATATTGAAATATATGATGTATAATATAGGATAAGCATAAACAAGTATGTGACTCTGCACGGCAAAACCAGTCGCTTGTCGCAACGGAGGTTTCCGGAAAAAACGAGCGTTTATGTTGCATGGGGTAAAGTTTTGGATTTTTAGTTTTTAGTGTTTTGAAACAGTGGAAGGTCTATACTGTACTATTGTTAATAAATTTGGCTGAAAAACTTACCCTTTCCATCCTAAAAACCTGACTTTCTTGAGGTGAGGAATTCAATTCCAGCAGAATGTTAAAAGTTTGTGTTTTGACCGCTCTACTTCAATATTTACGGTAAATCCACTGGTTGACTAGCGTGAAGATATTTCTCCGGAATCCATCTTGGTCTCCCGAGTTCAGTTAACCTAACGCAGGTAGGCTATCCGTGTGGCTGTGAATGCAGCGTAGGCTACCGTAAATGCAAACGTAGCCGCGACCGCACCAAGCGTCTGTGAGTGCTACGACGATAGTCAACTTCAAAGGCAGATTTCTCCGTTTCTCACTTGGCGTGACAGGAGAAACCCGACTCCTTTGAATGTTGATATCTCAGTCATATGTCGTCCCATTCATTCCGTATAGGTATCGTTTTGAAGCTTGATTTATGCCCTTTCATGAAAACATAATAACTTAATTTTGAAAATTTGCGACAAGCGACTGGTTTTGCCGTGCAGAGTCACATGTGGACATTAACACACAATGATAATTATCTGACTGTACTAAGGTAATGTAAGAGAAGGTGCTTTAGCTACATTATAAGATTTGTCAAAAACCTTCCAAATGAAAATATTTCAACATTGTTTTTTAAGTTATGCTTTGTGACAACTATACTGAGGCAAGAACCTGCATTTCAGCGTCAAGTTTTGGTGCCAAATTGCAGAAATCACGCTCTATGTGTGTTTGTTGTGATCCATTATATTAATATATCGCTATAACTTTATATGATAAATATTGTTCATATTGTGGCACTCGACGTATTGCCCAGTCGTAGTGAAGGTCTGGCGTCTTTCTCGAGGAAAACCGCTGGAAACACGTCCTGGCGCTTATATAAACGAGTGGTTTGATTTCAGCTGCACCTTATTTCGGAAAGTACGTGAAAAATATTGAAATCACAATGACAAATGTTTTCACTCTCTATCTTGTCGGGGTTCCAAGAGGCCTCGCGGGGTTCGGCGAGAAACGGGATCCGAGTGCGTGTCTGCGCCAGGAAGACAAGCCGTTCTCAAGCCGCAAAATGTGGATGTGAAGAGACATTTGAGAAATGAGAGATGCTATAGACAAGATGAACAAACCCTTCTGCCTGCATCGTTTTCTCCACTCGCTTTTACGTCTTTAAGTTGAAGGTGGTGTTAAGTCAATGATTTTAATGCCTGTAATTGTGCATTCACATGTGAAATTGATGTCCAAGAAATGGCCAAAGGAAACGCAGAATTTACACTGAGACAACAACTAACGTGCACCTTCACATAACTTTGCCAAATGTGGAGCAATTTTCTAAATTCTTTTACTGATGTATTATGAATCAAATCCCCACCAAGTGATTATTATATCACCCGCCAAAATTTAAAAAGAGCAGATGGTAGCGTAACCGTTAGAGCGTTCACCCTGTGAGCCGAAGGTCCGAGTAAAGGTACCACTGAGGTACTAATGAACAAGGTACCGTCCCCAAGCACTGCTCCCTGCCCACTGCTCCTTCACAGATGGGTCAAATGCAGAGGTCACATTTGGTTGTGGTGCACTGTGTGCTGTGCTGTGGTGTGTTCACAATGACAGATAATCACTCACTTTCATAGCAAAACTCCAAAGTTTTCATTAAATTATCACTGACAACAATGACTAATAGCACTGGTGATTTTGAACATTTTTCATAACTTGTAATTGCAAAAACAGTGATTGATTTTGCATTCTTATCGAGAGTGACTTCCATTTTCCAAATTTCAGGAACGGACACGTCTCCCGGGAGACTTGGGGTTAAGGTTCTTGCTCAGGAACCCAGTGATAGTAGTGTCCGAGCCCGCTAGACCACCATCACCAGGTCGCCGGTTCAAGGTCCGGACCAGTAAAGGTACCGCTGATGTACTCTTGAGCAAGCACTGCTCCCCGGTGCTGTGAGAGCTGGCCACTGCTGCTTCATGGATGGGTCAAATGAAGAGGTCACATTTCGTGTGCTGTACTGTGCTGTGTTCACAGTGACAAATAATCACTCGCTCACTTTAATGTTTTCTTGAACGAATGTGAATGTGAATGCAAGAATTTTGAAAATTGATCAAAATTTCCCAAAGTTATGAGAAAAGAGGCAGGTGTAGTTATAATTCACTACAGAAGTAACTTGACGTGAAAAGTCACTTTAAAAAGGCGAAGTGCAAAAAAAAAAACGAAAGCATCAGCGTCTCAGCTCGACTCCGGTACGAGAAACATCACAGATCTGACACCAGAGGGAAAATATTGTTCTACTCTCAAAAGGACAAAAAGGAGCAGAAACGTGGCAGTATTTATAGACTCCAAAAGAGCTGCGTTTGACAAGCGAGGGAGCGAGAGAAAAGACGAGTGCAGATGAAAGACAACTCAAAGCGAGTGAACAGGCCCTGAGCTACAAACACACACACACACATTCAACACACTGCTTCTGTTTGCCTCGGAGCTTTGTTCACGCTGCGTTCCTACAAGCACATCGTCGCTCTGTGTGTGTGTGTGTGTGTTCCTTTAACTGTGTGCTCCTTTTTTGCAGGGGTTAATGGAATCCCTAGGAGGTCTCCCCTTTTTGCCCCTGAATTCTGTACCTTTCTATCTTCTCTAGCTTTCACACACACACACACCAACACACACACACACACACACACACTAATGGCGCTCTCCCATCCCCTTCATTCCACAGCTGTGGTTTATTCAAGTTTAATAATCCTAAAACTTTCCTTTCTCACACTCGTTCTTCACAGTCTTCCCTCTTGCCCATTTCTTCTCCACAGAGATGCTGTGTGTGTGTGTGTGTGTGGCTGCATGGAGGAAGACGATGGCTAGCAAACAGCAGCAGCAGTAAGACTCCAGCCAGCCCCCCTCGCTCTCTCTCTCTCTCTCTCTTGCTCTGTTGGTGTGTGATTAATTCAGGCAAAAAGCGAGTGAGGGACGAGTGTGAATGTGGTTCCACCACCAAATCCCTCTGACAGAAATGCGTTAGTGAGAGTGCGAGAGAGAGAGAGAGAAACAGACAGAGAAAGAGAGAGAGCAGAGAAATGAGAGACTGGGAGAGATCAAGAGATGGATGGATGAATAGATAGATAGTAGGGGTGGGAACTGATAAGATTTTATAATCTGATAATATCAATGTCATTGTCGATTCTGCACTGCAAAAAAATCAGTGTCAGAAAATAAGAAAAAGAAAAGGATAATAAGAAAAAAGGTTCCAGAATCAAGCAAAATTATCTGCCAATATAGTGAGAACATTTATCTCATAAAGATCTCCTAAAACAAGAAAAAACATCTTTCCATTTTTCCATGTTTTTAGCTTTAATATTGTTAAAACAAGCAAAGTTGTCATGAATTTCTTAACTCGTAGTGGAGAGCATGAGAACCTGTCCATTCTCTTGATTAAATTTCTTATTTCATTTTAAGAAGTTCTTATAATCAGTACATTTTTCTTAATAAGACAATTGTAGCCAATGTTTCTTAAAATTAGATTATTTATCTTATACATACAAGTCTAGTCAAGTCAGTTATTCTTAAAATTAAAAAAAAACAACAAGATCTATTTTTTCTTTTTAAGATTTTCTGGCTTGTTAAGATTTCATTTTTGCAGTGTGCTTATTAATCCAATTCCTTATCAATTCTCTTATCAATTCCTAGAGTAGTTTTTTGAGTGTGAAAAAGTAGTTCTACCCAGTCTTACAAAAGGAACCATTCTTTTTTCCCCAAAATTATGTCTGCACAAGACTGTGAACATCAACAGATTCATATTCATATTGAGAGTTGTTATTCTGCAGAGACATTCTATGGTTTAGTTTATGAAGAACAATGAGGTTAGTGCAGGTGGAAACACTTCTTTATCCATTTGGAATCCATCTAGATATAGAATAAAATTATTTAATAACAAATAATGCATTTTTCTATATTTATTTCTATATTTACTCTCTAAAAATGTTTTCTGATTAATGTAAAATGAAGAAATACTGAAGTTTTGGAGATTTGGGGGCATTTTGGTCTATAACTCATTTTTAACATTTCTGGGAGAGAAGTACATTTTTGCCATGAGGGCGTTCCATATGAGAGCCGCGGCACATATGGAGAAAAGCGGAAAATGTTGTGTTGGGAAATGAGAGAATCGTTAAGAAGAATCGATCAGGTTGGAGGTGTACGATTCTGATGGAACTGATCAACTGGAAACGGTTCTGAATCAGAAGTGGTTTTCGATTCCCACCCCTGATGGATGGATAGATAGATAGATAGATAGATAGATAGATAGATAGATAGATAGATAGGAGGAAGAGCCAGCAAAAAGGGACTACAAAACAGACAAAAATAGAGAGATTAAGAGGGAGACAACAGCTATGAGAGAGCGAGAGAGAGAAACATGAACACACTCTCTCTCTCTCTCTCTCTCTCTCTCTCTCTTTCTCTGTGTTAAACCCTGTTAGTCTTCCTCTGGCCTCCCTATAGGAGGGTCATCTTCACCCTCTACCTCCCTCCCTCCGCTTCCTCCTCCTCCTCCTCTCCGCAGGCTCATTTCACAATTAGCCAGTGATAATTTGGGGGAAGAAAGTCCCTCTCTCTCTCTCTCTCTCCCCCACAGTGGCCCTGATCCCTCCATCCTCAACACCACCCATGTGGCAGAACCATGACAGATTAGCCCTTTCTACCTCCCTCTCTCTTCCCCTAACTCTCTCTCTCTTTCTATACCTCCCCTCCTCCCTCCCTCCCTCCCTCCCTCCCTGCCTCTTTCACATTCTCCAAAACCCTATCTCTCTCCCTCTTCCGTCCTCTCTCAACCTCTCCTGAAACAACAGGAACTCAGATGGAACTTCATTCATTATCTAAACCATGCAATCCTGGAGTCGATCCCGGAGCCACAGGCGTGAAGGAGGGACCGAGGGACTCTGGGCTGGCTCCCACACACACACACACTCACATACACACCAACTAAGAGTCACCAATCACCTTGAACTGTGTGCTTTCGGGCCGACCTGGGAATTGAACTCAGGACCTTCTTGCTGTCAGCACTAACCACTAAAAATTGCAAATTTAAAATTTAAAAATGCAGCAGTGAACATCTGATAACCAGCCAACGTTTGCCAAAGGTAAACGCAAAAGGTACGCAAAAGCACAGAGCTGCCTTTTCTTCCGCTCACAGTGTGGCGACATAACATTGTACATTTAGTCCTTTTTGCTTTTGCTACATGTGTGAGCGGTGGAGAAAGGCATTGTGGAAGGACAAGAAGATGGTGGGAGGAGGAGGAGGAGGAGGAGGAGAATGGGGTGAAAAAGGGAGAATAAAGGAATAACAAGAGAGTGAAAGGGAAGAGTTGCTGCTTGATAAAAGAGGTGTTGGGGGAGGAGAAAGGGGGGCCGCAGGGACGGGGGGGCATTGGGGTGAGGCCGGGGTGAGGCACAAAGGACGAAATTTCACCGGTCCGGACGGCGCTGAGCAGTTTAACCAACATTGAAGCCGCTGCAAGGCTGATCTTTTCAGTGATGTCGTGATGCGCTGTTGAGAGGAACTTTTGGGGTCCGACCCCACCTGAAGGGGGCAGGAACCTCATCTCACCCACAAAAAAGAGGAAACGCTCTGGAAGTGAGGTTTTGACCACTCTCATTGCAAAAAACGCATTTGGTGGGCCCTTAGTTGGTAAAGGGCAGTGGGTGGCCTAACGGTTAGGGAGTTGATCCTGTGACCGGAGTGTCGCCGGTTAAAGTCCCGGACCTGTAAAGGTACCACCGAGGTACTCGTGAGGTACTGTCTCCAAGCACTGCTCCCTGGGCTCTGCCAAAAAAGCTGCCCACTGCTCCCTGGGTCAAATGGATGGGTCAAATGCAGACGGCACATTTTGAAGTGGTGCTCTGTGTGCTGTGCTGTGGTGTGCTGTGTTCACAATGAAAAATATGACAAAAAAATGATGCTTTAGCTTCAGCCCCGGAGCCGCATCGAGGGGGGAATAAAATGAAAGCAAGAAAGGGAGAGAGAGAGTGAAGAGAGAGGGAAAGTTTATTGACAAGCAGGAGAGAAAGACAACACGCTTCTGACAGCTCTCAGCTGCAGTACAGATGGTCTTTTCAGAATTAATTTGACTCCCTACTGACCCTCGGCCCACACCGGCCTCTCACTGACCAACACAACGCAAACTAATCAATACAACCACCCACACCGACACCAGCCAATACGTGTGTGTGTGTGTGTGTGTGTGAAATATTCTCCACAGATTACTATGATTACACACCAGTCGAGCTGCATTACATGGAATGAATAAGCGTCATCTGAACCTGATCTCACACTCCAAACCTGAACCTTATCTACACTACAAGCTACAGAGAAAACGTAGAAAACTACATTTAAGCGTTTTCACGGCCAGATTCTTGCTTCCATCTTGTCTAAGGTGGACTCCATTCTCTGACTCCATCTCACAGCTGCTGAGAGCACACTGTGAAGCAAGGAGCATTTAAAAGTGAAAGTGAGTGATCATTTGTCATTGTGAACACAGCACAACACAGCACACAGTGCACCACAAATGAAATGTGACCATCCGTAAAGGAGCAGTGGGCAGCTGACAAGGGCAGCACCCAGTGAGCAGCAGTTTGAGGACGGTACCTTGTTCATGACAAGTCATTACCAGTCCTGGGCTTCGAAACGACCATCTTCAGATCACGGGGTGAACTCCCTAACCCTAACGGCCCCATTTGCTGCCCCATGTCTGGAGGGTTGCTGGTTTATGTCCCGGACTTGTAAAGGTACCTCTGGGGTACTCATGAGCAAGGTACTAAGCACTGCTCCCTGGATGCTGCCCAAAAGCTGCCCACTGGTCCTTCACAGATGGGTGAAATGCAGAGGTGACATTTGCTTGTGGTGCACTGTGTGTTGTACTCACTCACTTTTTCCAGACCCCCGAGTTACCGTGACGCTGCCCCACCGGCCCCCAGGGGCCCCTCGCTTTACAGAGTCAGGAAGAGGAGTGAGGGGTCAGCTTGTGTGAGCATCACGTACATGGCAACTACGAATCCCCGGAGCGCAGGAATAAAAGCACAAGCATCTGTCCGGAATTGGACATGGGGTCCCGATCCGGCCCAGGATCGAGGCAACGGGGGTCCGGTATGGGGGTCTCGTGGGAGTCCAGCATACAAATAAGAACTTTTAAGTAACAGACTTCCAAAAACATTCTGCTTTCTGAATCGAACAGCGGAACGGGATTGTTCTCCAGCGGCGTCACCCAGTCCAAACGGAACAACGCTCCGCTCGTCCTTTTGTGCAGCGTCGCTGAGCGAGAGCAGGAATAAAGACCGGCGCTCCGCTAACACCCCCTTAATCACAGGACGCTCTCGGGGAACATACACACTCGACAACACACACACCGTTCCGTAGCCAAGACCTCTTTAAGGGTTTAGGGAAAACCTGACCTGTGATCACAGGCTGAAAGTGAGGTTGAAGTGACCACCAATCCCAAAAACACTGAAACCACACAGCCAGAACCGAGTGCTCATGCTAACTACGGCTTAAAGAGTAATCCAGTTTTACTAATTAATGATTCCTTCTAATAGCGGAGGCAGTCAAATAGATCCTGGGGTTCATTTCATTAACAAAAAGAGCAAGAAATGTTCAATGACTTTTTTTCCATGAGTAAGATAAGATATCTTTGATCATATAAATGAGCAAAAATGTACATCAAGATAAATTTGTTTTCATTGATGAGATGAACTGGGACTAAAATATAAATGTGTAAACCATCAGACGTCCAAAAGGCATGTAGTTTAATGCCAAATGCATTCAGTTTTCACAGACTTAATGTGTTGAGTTCAACTAACTTGAGTTCGTCTTTATTTCCTGCTCGAGGATTAAGCCTAGTCACTAGATTAGTTTTGAGTTTCAATGATAAATCTCCACTGATACTTAGGCTTGATTTATGAGCAAGAAACCAGTCCAATAAACATAACTTTCAGCTTTTCATCTGAAGTCTCAAAAGTAAAGTTGTTCAAAAATAGTTACTAAAAGTTCAGTAAAATGTAACACAGTTTCATTGACTAATATTATGATGGATGACAATGTCTAAAATGAGTGTGAGACTAATAAAGATTTTTGTTTAAACACTAAGAGTAAATCTAAAATATTTGCCAAAATTAAAACTGGTCAACATCCAACAAAGAATAAAATTCGCTTCAAAATTCGGCTCTAAATCACAAATTAACTAGTAGCAGACATCGTACCGGTTGTCGGTTCCCGGACCGGTAAAGGTACCAGTGAGGTTCTCATGAGCAAGGTACCATCTCTAAGTACTGCTCACCGGGCACTGCCGCTGCTCCTTCATGGATGGGTGAAAAGGAGTGGTCACATTTGGTTGTGGTGCACTGTGCTGTGTTCACAATGACAAATAATCACTCACTTCCGTTCACTTCAAATGGAATCGCATCCAGGAACAATGTAATAATACTGCTGTATTCCAGAAACACAATCACTATAACAGCTGGCAGGTAGAAATGACAGCATTCCGCCTCATAATCAGTCACGTTGCTTTAGAGTGCAGGACGCCAGAATTCTGCATGTTGTATTCCTGCATTTTAAAAGCCAAGTTCATATTTCGATGCTAATGAACTCTCTAACTAGTCATGCTCAATACTGCAACAATCAGTCATAAAACAAAACAAACTTCATTACTCATTGTGATCATTTTTACCCTCATTACAGCCTGCTCTGTAGACTGGAGCAGAGTTTGAGGATTAAAACTACATAAAACTACAACTAAAACTCTACATTCCCTAACACCACGTCATACACAGCATTTGGACTTCCAGAACGTTTTGAAGAGAGTTGATCAGCCCAATCATTAGAATCTGCACAAATCTGAATAAGCATCAAAAAGCTCCGAACAGCTCCCAAAACACAAGTAGGAGCAGCAACTACACACAGCTGGAACAATTGTTCAGAACTCTCATGTTACCCACATACAATAGAGAATGAGTAGTGATCTCGCTTAAATGCCTCTGCATTACGCATAATATGTTCTATACCAGGGCGGCACGGTGGCGCAGTGGTTAGCGCTGCCGCCTCACAGCAGGAAGGTCCTGGGTCCGATCTCCAAGTTGGCCGTAGGGCCTTTCTGTGTGGAGTTTGCATGCTCTCCCCGTGTTCGTGTGGGTTTCCTACGGGTGCTCCGGTTTCATCCCTCACTCCAAAGGCATGCGATATAGGTTAATTGTTGATTCTAAATTGGCCCCGTAAGGTGTAAGTGAGAGTGTTAATGTGTGAGTGTGTGTGCCCTGTGGTGTGTTTGGCGCCTGCCCAGGGCTGGTCCCCGCCTTGCGCCCGCAAGTTCCCGGGATAGGCTCCGGTCCCCCCGCGACCCCAGTTGGGATTAGGCCGTTTGGATAATGAATGAATGTTCTATACCAATTCTAATGAATGTACTGAACATTTCTATGCTATAAAATTATTAAATGTACACTGAAAGTCAAAAAGTGAGCTCTGTATTTGTGCACAAAACTTGTCAAAAATCGTTCACTGTTGCGTCCAGAATTAAAATTAAAAAATGGAACAAATAGATTATTATATTGTCCACCGCATCTTAAATGTGAAGTTACAGTACCTTGTGAAACACAAAATTTATTAAAAATGGTCCGGAGCAAAGCATCAGTGTGAAAGAAATTTTAACAAATTCAAAATCTACAGAACTCCCTTTTTTGACAATGCAGAATGTCTTTAAAGTGTAATTCATTAATTTAAAAGCAATTTTGACAATGTAGAACGTCATTAAAGAGGCAAAGTTACACTGAATAATAACACACACATACACACCTTGCCAACTAACCCTAACTTTACCCTCGGTAATCAAAAGTACATCTTTTCACTCTTACTTTTTCTAAATAAAAACTGGACCTTCTTAATCTTTTGAGACCTGGTCCGCACATGTGGAAGCAGCCACTCAAAGTCACAAAAAATCTGACAAATTTTTAGAGACAATCTGGTCTTTCTTTGCAGACTTCGGTAAAACCGGATTATTGTGAGTTTAAGATTTTAGAACTACCTAAACTTTGTGCAAATATTTTGTTGGAGCTGAAATTCATGTTTCATGAGAGAAAAGCTGTGAGCTGAACTCTGAACTCTCAACCAGCAACTGACATTGACTGCGCAGACTCTCCCTCTCTTTCTCTCACGTAAAGGACGAGTGCAACGGGCCGGACGCCAGATGAAGAGCAGGACGAGGAGAAAGTGAGAGAACGGAAAGCAGTCTGGATTTTGTTTACGCACCACACACTCGGCGCAAACTGCAGACAAGATATAGAATTACAACACGGTGTCACGTGTCACGACGCAAAACAGCTGCGATGAACGAGAAAGCAGTAAAATCACACACACTTGCTTCACTGTACGTCAGGGGACATTCCTTACACTTAATGATGAGTGTACCCAAATAAGCCTAAACATATAGGGCTGGTTTGTTTCGCATGGATTTTGCCTAGTCTTGGACTAAGTTGTACTACCAATGGAGATTTACCTTTCAAACTCAAAGCTAGTCTAGGACTAGGCTTAACCCTCGACTGAGAAACTGGCCCATTACGTTTAACTTCCTTAGACTCGCATAAGGACTAGAAATTAATATTAAATCTAAACATGATCCTAATGAACACAATTATTTTTTCTCTTTTCGTTTTTCACATAAATCCTAAAACTTGTTAAGAAGCATTTTCTAATTTTTCTACCAAAAAAGTCCCCACAAAGCTCTTTTAGAGGAAAATCAGGTAAAAATCCAACTCAACACACACACACACACCCCAACACAATGTATCCCACAGCATTTTCACCATTTTTAAAACTTTTTAAAAACTGTAATTAACATAATGAGAGTCCACAACAACATGCTTTACAAAACCTTTCTCCAAAAGCAGAGACTAGATTGACTCCTACATAATGGTTTTAATTGTTGTAACAGCATGTTTGAAGTGACTCTGGTGAAAGTAAATCAGATGTCGTTCTCTAATTGTAGCCACATTTTCTCTCGAGATGAGGTCTAATCTTATCCCTACAACACTCCATCTGTATCTCCGGGTATAACCACGAATTCCGGCCAAGAACAATAAAGCTGAGAGGAAATTCACCTTTAAACACAAAATAAATCTGCGTTTTAGCCCAAAGTCTTCTTTCCCTCTGAAGCCCTTTTGTCTCATGACTCCACACTTTGATGCAATTAGTATTGTTGGAGCTATCGAATAAAAACTGATAAAGGAAAGCTTGAGGGGGAGATTTAGAGTGGATTTGGAAGCGGCTCACTTGTGGCCCACACGGTGCCCCAGAGCAGAAAAACTAAACCTTTACATCCCCGATACGCTCTCCGCTATCCCGGGACACGCAAAAACAAAAGAGTTTCAAAGCAGGAAACCTGGCCAGTGATTTGCTCCGCCTTGTGAACCCTTATTGGAGGTCAACCAAAAATTAAATGCAGCATTACTACACTGGATCCCTGATAAACTTATAGAGCTATTTAAAAGTTTCTGTACTCGCTTCCTGTAGCAAATGAAGAAATAATACCAGGCTAAAAGTATAAAGTTAGAGCCGTTGTTAGAGAACATTATTTATATAGTGTGAAAACTGATTATTTTCTTAGGAGTATTTCACAAAAAGATGTCAGTGTCCTTACAACCTTTAAAACTAAAGGGACTTGTAGCATGAATCAGACTTGTACTTACTAAATTAAAAGTCCCATTAGGCTTGAATTAATTTTTGCTATTTTAGCTGGGATGACCCTTTAAGTTCACAGGTTTCACCAGTGTATGTATTTTAAATATAGCTTTCACACAAAATATCAAAATATAAGAATAATAAGTTTAAATAATTTTATTTGCCATAGCTTTAAAGTCCTTAATGTGTTTCTATCAAAGTATGGATTTGCATGATTTAAAAGAGTATTAGACTGAGTCCAGAACGTTTCTCCATCCTATATGTGAGACCACAATCGCCAGCTGGAAATGGATTTCCATTCAGACTCATTAATGTTTTTATTGGACTCATGGCCAGAACACTGCTGCTTTTAGGCCTAAGCTGCCCCAAAGCCACAAACAGGATCTATTCACCGGTTACGGTTCTGGGATGCTGATTATTCCTGAATAAATCTCAACTCTCACTTCTTGGGTCTCTGTATCAGTTCATCGCACTTTGGATTATTTATTTGGTAATCTTCCTTCCAGAGGCCGATAAACACATTTATTAGGACAGAGACTGTAAAACTTTCAGAGGTTAGTACAAATATTTAGATGGAGGTGAAATTAATTTTTTTTAGAAGTTTGCACAACACAAAACCATCCTGTTTCCAGTTAACCTTAGCAACAACTTACACAATAATACAACCGTGCGCTTTAACCGACGAGTTTCAACCAATCAGCTTCTGTCTGTACCAAACCCCGCCCCTCTTTACTTTGACTGGATGTCTCAGATATAACGCTGATCAACCACGATCCCTGTCGCAATATTTACACTAATACGAGAAGCTCCAACAGACAAACTGACTGTCATACAACCTCCAAAACAAGGCCTCCAAAATTGCTAAACTTGGCCAAGACAGTTTAGAAACTTTGTATTGATTCTGGACCACTAAAGTATTACTCTAAAGAACTTTAATCAATTTTATTTAACACATGTCTTCATGTGCTAAACTCGAATTTTGTTTACCTTTCTTCATGTACTAAACTCGGATTTACTTTAACTTTATAAGTGAGAAATTACGTAATTGCAACTTGAGTTGTGTCTCACTTCACCGCTGCCTTTTAGAAACGGACATGTTCCAGTACACGTTAGTAAATGACACAATGCAAACTTGATGAAAAGAACTCCACAGCCCATTACTAAAAGTGTTAAACAATGTGAGCCACAAATCGAACAAAACCCGAGCTGCTTTAGCGGGATTTGCCCAGTTCTTTGTGAGTGTTGTTTCAGTTCGGCAGCATTGTGATGTTAATGAGAGTACACTAATTAGAGAGCATTATTCCGTTTAATGCAGCCTAGTCTGCAGTGAGTCAAAAGGAGAGAAGGAGAGACTTTCAAAAAAGACTTTGAAACTTTTAGAGTGGGATACTTCACTAAAGGATGGTGTGGCCCAAGAACCCAAGACGTAAGGGGTAATACAAAAAATAATAAATAAATCAGCATATACATGGAAATACAAACAAATAAATAATTTATAAACTAATAAATAAATGTTCGTTCCATTAATATTTAATGAACTCTACAAGTAGCTCATTAATAAAATGTGTGCTTGACTTTAAGCTTTAGAATCATACACCTCCACCCTTTTTTTGAGAAAGCAGACATATAAATAATTATATATTTATATCTATATTGCTGACGCGATTCTAATTTAATGAATGAAACAACCACTCTAAATTTAGACACTTTTGTTTTTTATAACATTAAAAAAAATAAAAACTATAAGGGATCCAAAATCTCTTGACCTTTGGAGCTTGGAGTTTAAGCGCAACTTTTTCCCGCGACCGTCAAAGTTTCAACTAAGAGTTAGAAACTCACTACAAAACTTTCATGACCTGTTTAAATTAATACATGATCAACATGTAGATAATCCACACATTTGCGTCCCGTTTAGTGAGAGGTTTTAAAAATCTAAAATTAGACTGACAATATGCTGATGTTGCAAAATAATCAGTTACACGGAATAAACGAGATCACGGCGAGACGTTTTAATAAATAATAACCGATTTGAGTCGTTGATTATTTTAACAGAAAAAAAACTCTTACGAGAAAAAGAAACAAATCTTAGATAAACACCCAGTAAAGCCGCATTTTAAACTAATTTAATAATTAATAACCTATTTTTTTTAATCCTAAAGTTCAAATGTGGACATCAGACTAGCAAATCCTGCCAGTAAACGTTAGGAAATCCTGTGAAAAATGCGAAACCGTAATAAACATATTTCCATCTTCATTTAACTAACTTATTTACTCCAAATCTCCGCGGTCGTCCAGCAGGACATTAATTATTTAAACATCCTGCTTCATATACGTTTCAGCAAAGACTCCCCCATGTAAAAAATCCCGGTAATGAATGCGAAACCCTAACAAAAAAATCTCCCTTTCTTTAATAAATAATTGTCTAAAAATCTCCCCGTCGTCATTGGACATTAGACTGTCTCAGATTTAGGAGATTCCGATAAAAATTGGGAATCCTAATATTATTTTTCCACCTTTATTTGACACACAATTTCTCCAAATCTATAGGATATACTTCATTTGACAATTTTCTCCAAATATATTGAATAACCTCATGCCTAACAATATGCCATGTATATAACTTCCTACCAAATCGCCGCGTCCGGTCTCAAAAAGCCCTCATTGATGGCATTTAGCAGAGACTCTTATCAAAAGTGAATCTTAATTACAGGTACAGTCTCCCTGGAGCAAATTTGGGGTAGGATTTGAACCCACGACCTCTTGGTCCAGAGGTGAGTCTCCTATTACTAGACCACCACCGTCCTATCCATCTTTTCTCCCGCATTTAATATTTAATTTCTCCTAATCTGTCGCAAAACCTCTGTGTATGATACACTTCATTTAACAGTTCTCTTCCGTTCCCTCCCTCCGTCCCATCTCCGGTTCCATTCCCCCGGGTTCCTCACCTGTACCACTCGAGTCCCTTCTCATAGTTGCGGTCGAAGAAGTGCGGTTCGGCTCCCACGGCGCGGACGTCGGGATGCACGCGCAGGAACTCGAGCAGCGCTCGCGTGCCGCCCTTCTTCACGCCGATGATGATGGCGTGCGGGAGCCGCTTCACGCCCGAGCCGGTAGAGAAGCTCGACAGAAGCTCCGGAGTCCTGCCTTGTTGCTCCAGCTGCTGCTCCACCGCCACGCCGCGACCACCACCGTCGTAGTCGTCGTTCCACGGGCCCGTCCTGAGTCCCGCTGTTCCCGTTCCAGTTCTCGCTTCGTCGTAGTCCGAATCCACGTCCACCCAGGACTGCGACTGCGGCGACGGAGGAAGCACCAACCGGGACATTAGATCCCTCTTACCGGGCACCACGTCCGTACCGGATTCCTTCGCCCGGTGCCCGTCACCTCCCGCGGTACCCGTTCCCGTTTTCGTTTTTGCTTCCTCGTAGTCCGAATCCACGTCCACCCAGCCCTGTGAACGCAGCTGCGACTGCGAGGGGAGCAGCAACCGGGACACCAGATCCCTCTTACCGGGCACCACGTCCTTACTGGATTCCTTCGCCCGGTGCCCGTCGCCGTTGTCCGCCAGCAGCAGGGTCGGCACCGTGGCGCAGTGACCCACGCACGAGTAGAGCACGTAAAGCCAGAGCGCGAGCATGACGCCGAACAGCGCGAGCTTCCTCCTCACCGGACCGGTGACCGACAGCGCGTACAGATGCTGCTGGCAAAGCAGGCTATATTCCATAAGCGCTCGCCACGCAAGCCCTGCTCCGGCCGGACATTTTTTTATTATTACTCTTTATTTTTCAAAAATATCTTTGAAAAATGTTTTATGAAAGAGTCTCGGATGAAACGTGACAACTTCAGGAATCCACACGAGCCATCCCTCAAAAAATAAAAAGCAGTAACACGGATAACAGTTGCCTTTCAACTAATTTCACTAATAATAATAATAATAATAAGTTTTTTTTCCCGAAAGAACGCTGATAATCGTTGCTCCACTGCACCTTTTCACTAATTTTTCACAGCATTGCAAAAAAGCAGACAAAATTTACTGTTCTACTCGAATCTACAAAATGACTTTTTTCCTGTTTGGAAAGTCTCTCCCGGGGACGCGGTGACAACTTCAGGAATCCACACGAGCCATCACACTCTGTTCCTCTCCTCCTCCTCCTTCTCTCAAAACGAAAAAAATAATAATCGTTGCTCCACTGCGCTTTTACACTATATATTTTTCACAGCATTGCAAGAAGCTTTATTCTTCAGATGTAACTCGGTTGCCCTGATGAATCTCCAACATAAAGCTTCCTAAATGACTGTTTTTCCAGTTTGAAAGTCTCTCCCTGGAATACGGCACAACTTCAGGAATCCATGACGCTCTGTCCTCCCAAAATATTCAAAATTAAAAAATAAAAGAAAATAAATAGAAATAAGGCTGATAATCGTCACTCCACTGCGCCTCTCCACTGATGTTTTTCTTTTTCACAGCATTGCAAGAAGCTTCTACAGAATAAAACTGACAGTCCTGGTGAATATTCAACATAAAGATTCCTAAAAAGATTTCTGGTGTGAAAAGTCTCTCCCGGGAACGCGGTGACAACTTCAGGAATCCAACCGGGACGCACGAGCCATCACTCTTCCTCCAAAAAGAATATTTTCTTCAATTATTAAACAAAAAAACTTAAATGTCTGCCCATAAAAATGGGCTCCAAATCCACCGATTTCTGCTCATAACTTCCCCGACAATTAACGGAGAAACGGAGCTGGAAAAGACGTTCGCGCGCTCGCTCGCGTTCCAGTGTGGCACGAGCGAGCTGCTGCCTGAAACTCGGAGTCGCGCGCAGCAGTCCCTTCCTTATAAAGCGCGTGGACTCGTGACGGACAGCCAGAGCGACCAATCACATGCGGGGGATGATAATAAAGCGTCAGATGCAAGCCAATCGGATAAGGGGATTCCCATCCAGACCCGGGGGCGGGGCTTCTGCGGGGCAAGGCTTCTTATTGGATCTGGGAACATTAGAAGTCCGAGTCGCTTTTTATTCCGCTGATTTGGCGACAAAACGAGCAGTTTTTAGACATAAACTTCAAATTAATACGTTTCTGAAGGATGTACGTGCGCGATGCGTTACACAGGAGTTTTTTAAATACTAAAATATATATTAAGGCAGGAGGTTTTAATAAGTAAACAATGAAAAAGAAATAAAGAGCAAGAGATTATGTTAAAGTTCAGCGTAAACTTCTTTTGTTCTTCTTGAAATAAACTGTGCCATTAAAACTAATTTGCCGCATATATAACTGATGTTAGATGTTTTATTCTGTAAAGTTCTCATCAAATATTTACCATGTAGGCAACTTAAGTTTTCGAGGTAACATACTAACTTACTTATGTACGTTCAAATTTACTTTAATACTTTAATATTAATATATGGAGACAACATTCTATTTTTATAGGCAAGATAATTCTCAAAACATACGAATAATGTAATATAAAAATAGCTGAAAACTTTTATACCTACTATAGTGTTATTTTGACATGCTATATAAATACTGCGTAAAATTAAATCAAATAAAACAAATACCTAATCGATAGCATAAATATTTATAGAAAAACTCATTTCATCCACCCGGGTTTACCGTGTTAGTTTATCAAATATATTTAACAAAATCTCATAATTACTATCTTCTAATACGTTTTAAGATAACAATACAATCGTTGGGAAACTAGGCATACAATATAGTTGTTGTTTTTTTAAATAGTTAATACATTTATGGCATTAATCAGCGTCTGATGTGCGTCGTGTGTAACTGCTCTAATCGCCGCTCCGGCTCATCAGGGAAGGATAAGGCCGCAGATGATAGACAATGACCATGTCTGTAATACTGCATACAGGATATTTTCTGTGCACTTTGGAAAGCTTTATCCAAACCACTACAGTTTAGCGAAACGAGTCGCGCTTACTCAGTTTATTGAGACTTTCTGTAATGACATGTAACAACAACTCAAGTACGGACGAAGTTGGCGTAATACAGAGTCAAAGATGCACATAAAATTGATCAAACAATTTATGAAACAGAATAAAGTTTCATTTTTAAACTTTAATTAACAAGATACAGGTGCAAAATAAATAACTAATCGGACTAAACTAAATCTCATCGAAATAAGAGAACAGAAACAGAAACAAATTTCATAAGCTATTTAATTCTTAAATTATAGTTAAAAAAAAGTCAGTAAGTACGGCGGTTAATAATAATAATAATAATAATAATAATAATAATAATAATAATAATAATAATAATAATAATAATAATATATTTACTGTAGTCTATGTGCATACTGCTCATTCCTTGTTTCTAATTTTTATTCTTTTATTCTCCATGACATATAAAAAAATTAAGAGAATACTCAACTTTCCAAACATTATTTCCAGGCGTAGTCTCTTGAAAGAGAACGGAATAAATCAGTAAATCATGCTGGCAAAAGACGCTAACACGGAAAATGTTATTTATCTAATTAAATGCAAAGGAAATTTGATATCTTTGGACACCTATTAATTATATATATTATTAGTATTATATTTGTAAGAGTTGTTTTAGAAATATTTTACATCTTCGTCGTACTCAGCAACCAAAATGAAATAGTTTGATCCTCAGTTTTTTTTTTTTTAGTTTTATATATTTATTGTTTGATGTGCAGTATTAACGTCCTCAATATTCATGGATACAAGCTTTTAATATGAGAAAGAGAAAGAAAACAAATGAATATAAACGTGTGTCTATTCTAACAAGCTGTAAGAAAACTAGAACCCTAAAAGAGAGTTTAGATAAAAATACCACCACCAAAATTATTCACCTAAACACGCTTACCTCAGCACACACCACACACACTTCCAGAGTGAAGAACACAGAGCAGACTGTCACTTCACTTTCAAATCGTGTTCCATTTTAAAAATAAAAAAGTTAGGTTTTCATCGCACTTGAGGACCATGTTTTCCCAAAACGGATCAATAATTACAACAAACTAATATAACAAAAACATAACAATAATCAATAACAAGACAAAAAGCAACTTTAAGACCAAATTGCGCAGGTCTAGTTGAGGGAGGGAGGACCGGACTCTGGCTCATAAAACCACAGCAAAGTGACTCTTTAGAGGCCAAGGCTGGCACTGACATCTAATATAGAGACACAGCAGGAACAGCTGTCCCTCCCTTTCACACACACACACACACACACACACACACACACACACACTTACGCACACACACACACACACACACACACACACTCTTGTATTACCATCTTTGTGAGGTCTTTCCATAGACTCCCATAATGACTAGATGTATATAATTTTACACCTACACCTAATCCTAACCCTAACCTTAACCTCAGTAACCAAAAGCACATCTTTTACCTCTTTTAGTTTCTCAAATAAAACAAGCACCTTTACTATAAAGTCATTTCTCCTCATGGGGACCTCTCAAATGTCCCCACAAAGCCCAAAAACCAGATAAAAGTGATTTTAGGGGACAAAAAGGTCCCCACAATGCAATAAATACATGAACACACACACACACACACTTGCCTGGCTGCATCCGGACCGGCTCTTTTTTTTATGATGGAGCGTCTCGCTCATGTTCCCCTCCCTCACACAGCGAGCAGCGGCCTTTTTCAGTTCAAGTTACTGTGCGCAGGATTTCTGGATAAAACTGTAAACCAGCCAGAGATTTTTAATCAAATATATAGGATAGGAAGAGAGACGGAGAGACAGAGGGAGAAAGTGGAGGTGGAATGACAGAAAGAGAGAGAGAGATGGAGGGAGAGGGAAAGAGAGGGGACAGAAATACAGCGAGGAAGAGAGATATGAAAGGGAGAGAAAGTAGAAAGACAGAGAAACAGAGAGAAAGAGGAGGTAGGAAGGAGGAGATGGATGGAGACAGAGATAAAGGGAGAGAGAGGAAGAGACAAGAGAGATGGAGTGAGAAATAGGAGGTGTAAAGATGAAGAGATATGGAAGGAAAGGGGGGAGAGAGAGAAGGAGGGAAAGAGGAAGAGAGAACAGAAAGACTGGGATAGATAAAGACAGATGGAGGGAGAGAAAGAGAGAAAAGAGAGATGGGGAGAAAGAGGATGTGGAAAGATAGAGAGACAGGAAGAGAAGGAGGGAAAGAGAAAGAATAGAAAGACAGTGAGGGAGAGAGATAAAGAAAGACAGTAGAAAGAGAAGGAAGGTAGAGAGAGATATAGAGACAGAGAGGGAGAGAGAGAGAGAGAGAGAGAGAGCTTGATGAAGGGTGGAGGGGGAGAGAGAAAGAGAAGATGGAGAAAGAAATGAAGGGAGAGTGAGAGAGAAAAGATTAATGGCGGGTGAAAGTGGAGGTAGGAAGAGAGAGGGAGAGATGGAGGAGGAAAGACAGATGTTGAAAGGGGTAAGAGAGAGGATAGAAAGAGAGAGAGGACAGAAAGACAGTGAGAGAAGGAGAGATATGAAGGCAGAGAGAAAGAGATGGAGGGTTAGAGGTAGAAAAGAGATGGACGGAGAGATAAAATGAAGAGACAGAAAGGAAGAGAGGGATGAAGGAGGAGAGAGAGAGAGAGAGAGAGATGGAGGGAAAAGAGGAAAGGAAAAGATAAATGGAGACACATGGAGAGAAAAGAGAGAAAAGGAGAGAAGGCAGAGAGAGAGAGAGAGCGAGATGGAGGGAGGAGGCAGAAAGTAACTAATAAAGAGAGAAAGAGAGAGCGATGGAGAAGGAGAGCCCGAAAGAGGTGCTCTGCTGTTCTTTTTACAACAGACCGACTTGCTCATATTCCGACCCCCCTCACCATCCAGATGAAATCCCCCAAAATCAGTCCTGAGAAACGAGGAGTGGGAGTGTGCGGAGAAGTGTGTGTGTGTGTAAGTGCGTGGTGGTCCGAGGAGGGCGACGGCGGGAGGGAGACCTTGGGGAGCGTCTGGGTGGAGACGGGACGGAAGGGGGATCGGGATCGTGTGTTGCCGGAGGACAGGTGCAGAGGTCCGGTCGGGGCCGGTTCTGAATCCTCGGGGGGTGACATGCTAGACAAACGTGGCTGTTACGACCACCAGGAGGACGAGAAATATAACCAGCCCTGTCAAAAAGTATTAAAGATGCAAAGTCCAGACATAAGTGTATTTTGGGAGGTCACTGGGACGAGAAGCTGCAGGATAAATCCATTCAGACTCATCTTGAGAGCTTCGTGTGGAGGCAAATGATGGTGGAGGGGTTTCAGTTCTTATCTGCAGACCTGAAGAAGTCTCTGGAACGAGAGCTGGACCTTCTTTTAGAGTTTGGAAGACATTTCAGCTCTCATCCTAAAGTATACGTCATAGAAAAGCTGATGAGATTTCACACAACTCAGCAGAGCGCCGACTCCAACAGCGACCAGCGGCGGTATTCCTTCTAAAGTTACAGCACGCGGTAGTTTTGGTTAAAAATGTGAACCAGCTGCAGATCGTTTTTAGAGAGAGAAGGGAGAAAGAGATGGATAGGGAAACAGAAAGAGAAGGTAGAAAGACAGAGAAAGAGAGTGGTAAGGAGGGAGGTGAAGAGAGGGAGAGATAGAGGAAGGGAGGGAGGGAGAGATAAAGCTTGGATCCAAGGCAAGTGGACTTCTTTTAGGTTCTGGAAGACATTGCAGCTGGCACCCAAAAAGCATTCTTCAGTTCTTAACGTTGAATAAGAATAAGAGTAAGAATAAGATGAAGATGAAGATGAAGATGATGAAGAAGAAGAAGAAGAAGAAGAAGAAGAGGTAGGACACTTACCTTTGGACCAAGAGGTTGTGTGTTCGAATCTGACCTCTGGCGTTACCATCATTGGGTCCCTGAGCAAGACTCTTAACCCTAAGTTGCTCTCAGGGGAACTGTCCATGAAATTACTCTGGATAAAGAGCGTCTGCTGAATGCTGTACATGTAAATGTATGAGAGCTGCAATGTCTTCAACAACCTTGCGGAAGTCCACTTGCCTTGGATCCAAGCTCTTGAGATAATTCTGAATTGATACATCATTATATCCAGGTTTTCAGATGAGAACAGAAGCGTCAGAAGTTTCACCTCTTATCCAAAAGGTTCTTCAGAACTTCTCCTGTAGATTAGTCGTGGGAAATGGGAACTAAGCAACAAAAAGTTAAGTATTTGATTAAATTTGCCTCATTAAGACAATTCTGAACGTGTCTGTGGGATCTCAGTGGTCCAGGACATGGTTGTCTTGAGAACCTGTCTTGGGGAAGTTAGTAGCCTAACGGCTCGGGCCCTGTGATTGAAAGGTTGCAGGCTTGAATCCCAGACCACTAAAGGTACCAGTGAGGTACTCATAAGCAAGGTACCGTCCCCAAGCACTGCTCCCTGGGTGCTGACCATGTCACTGCTCTTTCACAGTAGTGTTGTAGTTCACGAGAGCAGTTTTTGAAAGTCTCGTTCTTGTCTCGGCGTCGTTCGTATTTGTACTCGATCTTGTCACAGACTCGGATAAAGGGGACCACCTGAGACCACAACTCTGAGAATATTACTATTAAAACTCTTTGAGAGTGACGCAGACATTTTACTTGTTTATTAATTAGTGTTTTAATAACTCAGAAGCCCATTAACTTACAGAAATCACACACATACTGTCAGAATCACAAAACTTTCAACTTACCGCACATTATATTCGTTCCTCTGTATGTGAAATGATTTCTGAGTAATTCCGTGCACAAAAACTGAAGTAATTGAGTAAAAAGGCATTAATTATATTATTCACGATGTACACGTGTTAGCGCTGGAAACGAATATGGAACGCCATCATGGACAAAAATGTAGTTCTCTTTCAGAAATGCCAAAAGCAGCTCATTTTATAGGCCAAAAAGAGCCCAAATCTGCTCAAAATCACCCAAAACTTTAATATTTCTTCATTTTCAATTGATCAGTAATTTTTTTGTTCCATTGGATAATGTTAGAGAGAAATCAGTAGGAAAAATCAAGGGGCAATATCGATACTGTTGTGGGAGGGATTTTAAATGAAGCAACGAGTCGAGTGCAAACAGCACAGAGAGAAGAGACGGCAGCGGAGTCACAGTAGCGCACCTTGTAATTACTTAATATCAGTGATGGTCAAAACACCGATATCAGCTAAAAGCCTAACATCGGCCCCCGATAATCGCGCCGGCCGATCCTAAGTTTTAAGAACAAGTTTTTTTTTAAGACTTGTTGGTGAATGAGGTCCAATATTTGCAATACGTACATAGATATCTGCCATGTCCACTAAAACCTGGCCAAACAATCTTCCCCCAAGCATTGCGATCAAACGGAGAACGTTGCTGATCAAATCGATACTCACCAGCAGAAAGGAATGAACACTTACAAAAACGAGTATGAGGGGCTAATACGTCGGACCCTGAAAACACTGGATTAATCCTCACCGCACTGCAGATGTTGGAGTGAGGGCAAGTTTCAAGGAACATTAACCATGGCTAATGATGCATTCAGATTAAATTAACTGTTAATCTGATAGGATTCAATTTCACAGTGGTGTCAGCAGCAGTTTTTACCGCTGACGGATGAATTTTCCGACCACAGCTTTGGCCTGCAGAAGGACACCAAAACCAACACCGATTGTAAGAGAGTTTATTTCTCATTTGTCACCAGATTTATTACACACAGGTGATGTACACGGAGAGGTCAGACGCAAACGATGCACGACGAAGAGTCTGTACGTCGTATAAAAGCTCACGATGACGAGACTTCACAATCCGGCTTCCACAAACTCAGCCGTGCGCAGACTCCAACAGCGACCAGCGGCGCTATTCCCTTTAAAGTTACAGTGTGCAGTAGTTTTGGTTAAAAATGTGAACCAGCTGCAGATCTTTTTTAGAGAGAGGAGTGAGGAAGAGATGGACAGAGAAACAGAAAGAGAAGGTAGATAGACAGAGAGACAGAGAGGGACGGATGGAGAAAGATGGGGGGGAATAGAGATGGAGGGAGGGAGGAAGTTAGAGAGAGGAAAAAATAGAGGGACGGAGGGAGAAATAGAGGAAGGGAGGGAGCTAGAGATGGAGGGAGGGAAAGGGAGGGATAGAGGAACGGAAGGAGGTAGAGATGGAGGGAGGGAGGCAGGGAGACAGAAGCAGGGGGAGGGAGGGATGGAGGTAGAGAGAAGGAGAGAGAGATGGAGTGAGAGAAAGAAGAAGAGAAATGCTGAAGACTGGATTATTTTTACAGTCAGAACCGTTCAAATGCAGACTCCTGATCAGCTTCCTATCAGTAAGCACGTGCTGATGCACCGCCAAAATGTAGCACCCGTTTAAATAAATATTGTTCACTGCATGATCTGCTTCCCCAAAACCCTGAGCCACTCGGCGGTGTCGAGAGTGATGTTGCTCCAAAGTCGGACGTTTTGAAAGGCGAAAGGACACCGATGAAGATGATGAAGAATAATGACGGCGGCTGTGGTTAACTGCCGACAGGGAGGGGCGTGACTTTAGACGCTAGCCCCGCCTCCTCGTCCTGATGGGGGCGGGGCTTCTTGCAGGTGAGGGCCAGCAGCAGGAAGGTGGGCAGGTGCCAGAGGCTGCAGAAGAAGAGGCGCCGGGCGCTACCGCGGTCGCCGTGGCGATGGAAGCGGAAGGCCAGCAGGGCGATGTAGAAGTTAATGGGGAGCGAGATGAGGGGGAAGGTCCAGGTGACCAGGCCGAGGGGGGGGCCGAGGGCCGACAGGGCGGTCAGCGCCAGGCTGTGACGCAGGGCCACGCGGCGACAAAGCGCGGGGTGAGTGACCGACATCATGCGGTAACCGCCTCGGGAGTAATCCTCGCGCAGCGTCCAGCTCAGAGCGTTGAAGTGCGGAAACTGCCAGCTGTAGAGAACTGCACCTAGGAGAAGAGCACCTGCAGACGGAGAGAGAGAGAGAGAGAGAGAGAGAGATATGAAGGAAGGAGAGGGGAGAGGGAGAGAGAAAGAGAGGAGTGCAGAGATAGAAAAGGAAAAGGAAAGGAGAGAACGGAGGGGCAAGAGAAGAGAGGGGGAGAGATGGAGCGAGAAAGAGAGGAGCGAGGTAAGGGGAAAGAGAAGGGAGAGAAAAAGAGAGATGGAGAGAGAGACAGAGGAAAAGAGATGGACAGAGGAATGAAAGAGGAAGCAGAGAGAGGAAGAGAGAGGGGAGGTAGAGAGACAGGAAGAGAGAGAATGGGAGAGATGGAGAGAGAAAAGGAGGGGAGAGAAAGAGAGAGAATGGGAGAGAGAGAACGAGAGAGAGATATGGGGAGAGGGAGGTAAGGGAGAGGGAAGGAAGGAGTGGGGGAGAGAGAGAGAGAAAGAGAGAGAGATTAATAAGACACAAATTAACAAATGTTCGCAATAAAGAGATAAAATGAGGCAGGAGTCAAGAAGAAAGACAGAGAGAAAGAAAGAGAGAAAGAAAGAAAGAAAGAAAGAAGAAAGATCAAGAAAGAAAGAAAGAAAGATCAAGAAAGAAAGATCAAGAAAGAAAGATCAAGAAAGAAAGAAAGAAGGAGAGAGAGAGAAAGATCAAGAAAGAAAGAGAAAAAGAAAGAGAGAGAGAGAGGGAGAGAGAGAGCAGCTCACATTTCACTCCCTCCTCAAAAAAACAGCTACGGCCGCTGAAAGGAGAAACCTCACGAGCAGGAGCCACGCTTGAGCACTAGAGCGCAAAACACCACACGCATAGGTGTGTGTGTGTGTGTGTGTGTGTCTGTGTGTGTGTGTGTGTGTGTGGCTTGTATAAACACACTCGTAGCTAAATCCCCCAGGAAAACAAAGCATCTTACACACTAAGCTCATCTTTCCCAACACCAAACACGCAGCAATTAGCACCACTGTGTTGACCCCTGACCTCCGACCGGCTTTCTCCTGCTGTACTGACCCCAGACCTGACTAGACCAAAAAAAGACGGGGGGCACTTGCCAAGGCTGGCCAATTAATCGAAAATCAATCAAAACTGACGTTCCGGACCTCTAATCAAACGGTTATTTCGATTATTGTTGAAATTGCTGAAATTTCTCTTGCACATGCTCCAAGAGGCAGAAACAAAAACAATGGTTTTAGGGGTCAACGGTGAAAAAACAGCAAAAAACAAAGCAGTTTAGACGTCCTGTCGGTCATCACTGGATTATCGGATGCTAAGGCCAGTGTTTCCAAATGTAACTGTCACTGTTATTAAAAAGTCATTGGTTACGTTAGAATATTACCGTCTCTGAATTGTAATGCGTTACACGACCCCTGCATTACTTTTGAGTTACTTTCACCAAAACGAGTGTGGAAGTACATGTAACGAGGATAATATTTCTGAAAACGTGTTAGTAAGGGCTTGTGTTGACCAAACACATTTTTTGCGCTGGCAACGCCTATTTATAATACAAATCCTATGAGCTCCGGCGTTCAGAGCGCTAAGCACCTTCAGAGGAACAAAAACGCTGGTGGAGAAGTTTTTTTTTTTTTACCGCAGCGCCCAGAGCACTTCATGCTGAAATCCGTTCAACTGTTAGAACAGCACCAGGGCTTGTCAATGTCACTTCTCTCCTGATAACCAATCAAAATCGAGGAAGGTGCGGGACATATAAATCTGTGCTACTCTCCCAGCTGTTTTCCTGCACGGTTTATCTCAGGCACCTAACCTTCACGTCTCCAAGACATGCGAGTATCTAGTTTAAACGCTGCCGCTAAAGTCAAGATGCCACTTCTCTCCAGTGTAAAGATAATCTCTTTAATGTCGGCTAAACTACACATCTCAAAGGAACACGTTACAAGTGGCCGATGGCGCTTTACGTAACTGCTGAGCGAAATGCAGAGAAAGCGCTCAGGAAGCGAGGTCTTTGACCGCTCTCAGTGGAAACGTTTGGTGAACACAGGTCCTAATGCTTTACTGCGTAACAGCAATAAGTTATACATTACCGTAGTTATGCGACTTTTGTAAAATGTTACTCTTAACACTGATTAAGGCTGATACTAATTTCGATTTTAAATTCTGATATTCAATGTGAGTAAAAGAGGAACCATGGACCATACAAGTGTTTTAAATTATTTTACTGTTGTATTCAGAATAAAATCTGACAAAGTGACCCCACCACACATTAAACATGCAGCTACAATGACTTGTAAAACAACAATGATCACAAACAACAATATATAACAACTTTAATTGTGAAGAAATGAGATGAATTTCCTGTTTTTAAAATTAGAAGTTGGAAAGAATATCCGTAATCGTCCTCCTTTCACAATGACATAAAATCGCGTCTTTAATGATGCTCGTTCCAGGTCATTTTGAACATTTGTTGAGCTCTACAAGATATGATAGCTGCATGGTTTAAGAACTGCAAATGTGAAAAATCACATTTTAAATTTGAACATAATAGTGAAAGAATTTCGAAAATCATTTACCAAAGTTATGGACAAAGCTACAGGGCTCCCCTTTTAAGCCACAATGGAGCTGCACTGCCTCTAGTGGACACGCTGCGCAATGACGACACTGTGTTATTTTTCATTCACATTTATCAACTCTTATGAGCAGTGATGTCAATTATCGGCTGATAATATCTGCAATGTGATGGATCGGTCCAGCTCTAGTACTAATATATACAAGTTACCACAAACTTTTACCCTGACGTCACATCATCAACTGATCCTGTTAAATTTATCATGAGTTTATCGAACACAGCACAGCGTGACTCAGGATCGTGTGTTTTTGGAAAGACTTTTGGAAGAGCGAGAGAGTTTATCTTGTTAAAAAGGGGGCAGGAAGCGAGCGTGTTTTATTACAGCGATTTGCGTGTTTCGGACACGTACATGCTCCGGAGGGTCAACTTATGGTTGCCATAACAACACACTCAGCACTGCTAACAGACATTCGGGAGACGTCCTGCTGACCTCCACAAACACTCAGCTTCAGGAAGGAAGCCTCCGGATCCCCCACGCGAGTAACGCCGGGCTTCACATAAATAAAACTCAGCCAAGAGCAGAGACAAAAATCCCTCAGCGGTGAGAGAGAGAGAGAGAGAGAGAGAGAGACGCTGCGGCTGGATCTTCACTTCTCATGAGCGAGACGTTTCAGTTTGAAAATGTTTTTCCTGGATTAAAAACTCAAGCAGTAGAAGGTAGTGTGTGAATTTCCGTTACAGGGTTAAGATAAAGAAAATTTTTAAATGCCTTCAACATGAGCTGGGCAGAAACTTTAAGAACTTAAACGAGACTGAAAGGTCTCTCAGAATCCATCAGGGAGGCAAACACACACACACACAAGAAAGACATGCGCATACACACAAACACATACACACGCATGAAAGAACACACACACACAGGCTAATACACACACATGCACACAGCTACACACATGGATGGATGCTGAGGCGCTTGAGTGGAGTGTGTGAGGTGTGCGTGGAGAGTGTTGGGTGTGTGTGGAGTGTGTGAGGTGTGTGCGAGGTGGGTGTGCCTGGTTCCAGGGAGCTGTTAGCGGTGGTCCAGCCAATGACAGATGGTGTGTGAGAGGTGTGTGTGGAGTGTGTACAAGATGTGTGTAACAGGTTCCAGGGAGCCTGTAGCAGCGGTCCAGCCCATGGCAGGAAGTGTGTGAGAGGTGTGCGGAGTGTGTGAGGTGTGTGCGGAGTGTGTGAGGTGTATGCGGAGTGTTTGAGGTGTGTGCGGAGTGTGTGAGGTGTGTGCGGCGTTCGCGTGAGGTGTGTGCGGCGTTCGCGTGAGGTGTGTGCAGAGTGTGAGAGGTGTGCAGAGTGTGTGAGGTGTGTGCGGAGTTTGCGTGAGGTGTGTGCGGCGTTTGCGTGAGGTGTGTGCGGAGTGTGTGAGGTGTGTGCGGAGTGTGCGGAGTTTGCGTGAGGTGTGTGCGGAGTAGGTGTGTGCGGAGTGTGCGTGAGGTGTGTGCGGAGTGTGCGTGAGGTGTGTGCGGAGTGTGCGTGAGGTGTGTGTGAGGTGTGTGTGGAGTGTGCAGAGTGCGTGAGGTGTGTGCGGAATGTGTGAGGAGTGTGCGGAGTGTGAGAGGAGTGTGCAGAGTGTGCGTGAGGTGTGTGCGGAGTGTGTGAGGTGTGTGCGGAGTGTGTGAGGTATGTGTGGAGTGTGTGAGGTGTGTGCGAAGTGTGCAGAGTGCGTGAGGTGTGTGCGGACTGTGCGTGAGGTGTGTGCGGAATGTGTGAGGAGTGTGCGGAGTGTGTGAGGGGTGTGTGAGGTGTGTGTGGAGTGTGTGAGATGTGTGTGGAGTGTGTGAGGTGTGTGTGGAGTGTGTGAGGTGTGTGTGGAGTGTGTGAGGCGTTTGTGTGAGGTGTGTGAGGTGTGTGTGGTGTGTGTCGAGTGTGTGAGGTGTGTGTGTACCTGGTTCCAGGGAGCCGGTAGCGGCAGTCCAGCCCATGACAGGAGGGATGGCCCCCACAACGGAGCCCAGCCAGGTGTTGGTGATGCTGAGGCGCTTGAGCGGAGTGTAGCAGCAGGTGTACAGCACGATGTTGAGCGCTCCCAACGCAGCGGTCAGAGGGTTCACACACACTCCCAACATCGTCACACCCCCAACACCACACACCAGCGCAAAACACACCGCGTGCAGGGGACTGCAGGGAGAAAGAGACAGAGGGAGGAAAAAATGAGAGGTGAGAAAAAGAGAGATAAGGAGGGAAGAGAGAAAAAGGGAGAGACAGAATAAGAGAGAGAGAGAGAACATTAACACCAACGTAAATAGGCACGCCGGGCAATACCTGCAAGAAACATTAAAATTAAAAAAGTTAAATAATATGCTTTTATGACGAGCATTTCATGAGACGAATCCAGGCCTTACCACACACCCCCACACACCCCCACACACATCCACACACACCCACACACACCCAACACCACATAAAACAGTGGTAGCAGCAGTAATCAGATGAATGTGTCTCTCCTGCAGCAGGCCCCGCGTTTTTAACCCCCTCTCCTTTGCCCTCTATCTGGATCCCCCTTTCATTTCCTGACTATTTGGCGGTGAGTTTGAACCAGCCTTGTGCACTAGACCGCACTGGCTGCTCTTAATAAAGCCCAGCGGATGTGTGCTTCGTGTGTGTGTGTTTGTTCTCAAGGACACACTATTGTCAGCAGATAAAAACGTTCCTGATCCCAACTGTGAAGAAAACATATGTGCAAAATTACCAGTAACTGACAAAATCCCGACAGAAGCTTTTACTCGGATGGTGATTTCAGTAAAAGCTGATGTTGTGACTTTGTGCTTCCTGGAAAAGGCTGCAACATTATTTTTCGGTGGTGGTCTAGTGGTTACGACGCTTGCGTCTGGATCAAGACGTCATGGGTTCAAATCGTACCTCCAGCACTAGCATCATTAGCCCCCTGAGCAACACCCTTAACTCCAAGTTGCTCTCAGTTGAACAGTCCCTGTCATTTTTAAATGGGGGTCGCTCTGGATACTAGAATGACGTGACAATCTATTTCAAACGCTGCCGCTAATGCTAAGATGCGATTTTGTCAGCTAAACTAGTGATTTTGGGAAACGAACCGGAGTGTGTTTCCCAAAAGCATAGTTGCTAACTACATTAGCATCTATCATAGTGTACATTAGAAACTAGCATAGTGTACATTAGAAACTAGCATAGTGTACATTAGCATCTAACATAGTGTACATTAGCATCTGACATAGTGTACATTAGAAACTAGCATAGTGTACATTAACATCTAACATAGTGTACATTAGCATCTAACATAATGTACATTAGCATCTAACATAGCATACATTAGCATCTAACATAGTGTACATTAGCAACTAACATAGTGTACATTAGCATCTGACATAGTGTACATTAGAAACTAGCATAGTGTACATTAACATCTAACATAGTGTACATTAGCATCTAACATAATGTACATTAGCATCTAACATAGCATACATTAGCATCTAACATAGTGTACATTAGCAACTAACATAGTGTACATTAGCAACTAACATAGTGTACATTAGCAACTAACACAGTGTACATTAGCATCTAACATAGTGTACATTAGCATCTAATATAGTGTACATTAGCAACTAACATAGTGTACATTAGCAACACTGTACATTAGCATCTAACATAGTGTACATCAGCATCTAACATAGTGTACATTAGCATCTAACAGTGTACATTAGCAACTAACATAGTGTACATTAGCAACTAACAGTGTACATTAGCAACTAACATAGTGTACATTAGCATCTAACATAGTGTACATTAGCAACTAGTGTTGCAATACGTTAGCAATTATGCTTTTGGGAAACACACCCCAGGACAGTAGGTTACAGTCCAACCCATGATCGGCTTCACAGCCACCAGTCACCAACGGCCCAATGCCACCAGTTCCTGGTCCAGCTATTTGAGTCGTTACCGGACCGATATTCCATCCACATGTTGGATCCGTGCATCCCTAGATCAGACCTCATACATATTGTAACGTCCCCTCCCAAGCAAGCGCTGGTTCAGTCACAACTTTTATTGAGCGAACGTGTTCCGTGCAGTTCTGTTTTGTCCTCGAACTTGTGTGGCTCGAAATTCAACACCACACCGCTCCCAACATGCAGGTCGGGTTACGGCACCAGCCACAACAATCATAAAGAGCTAAGTTAATTTGTGTGGCGCGACGGTATTCTTCTGTACCGCATTAAACGCCACGGACGCTCAGCCTCGGCCGAGTCTGTAAATCACGTGGCACGAAAATCTCCCCGGCCTGCTGTGAAGCGGTCAGATGTGATGCGTCTTGAGGACATGGATGTAAACAATGAGGCGAACACAGCAGCTCGGATTACTCAACATACTGCACCAATTATGGCCGTCTTACCAAGCAGCTTTCTTGTTTTATTTTTGGGTGAATTCTAACATAAACATACTGTAGATATTGTGCAACCTAAATATATTACCTAATATAACCTATACACTGTACATATATACTTCACTTACATGAAAGCCATTTTGTAAGATGTCCATATTTTGTAAGATGTGCAATATGTTGAGTAATTATACTGTATATTTATAAACCCTGTCATGCTACAACTTTTGTGCTCTTGATATACACTACCAGTCAAAAGTTTGGACACACCTTCCCATTCAATGTTTTTTCTTTATTTTCATTACTATTTACATTGTAGATTCTCACTAACGGCGTCAAAACTATGAATGAACTGTGTAAGGGCTGTTTGACCAAGAAGGAGAGTGATGGAGTGCTGCGCCAGATGGCCTGGCCTCCACAGTCACCTGACCAAACTCAAACGAGATGGTTTGGGATGAGATGGACCGCAGAGTGAAGGCAAAAGGGCCAACAAGTGCTCAGCATCTCTGGGAACTCCTTCAAGACTGTTGGAAAACCATTTCACTGGTAGTGTATGTACACTGCCCTCCAAAAGTTTGGAAAGCCCCTGGCAAAGTGGGGTTTTGGACGATATCAGCATAAATCCGTATCATTTTTTTTGTGCAAATACATTAAAGAACCTTGACATTATCTTTGGATATCAGCAATAATACGTTTTATTTTGATTACATAATAATGGCAATATATACACTATATATACTATGGGAGGAACTGGACCGTGATGTCCGTAAGAAGTGTCCAACCAGTGTGAATCATCTTTGGGCAATCCTTCAGGCGGCTTGGAATAATATATCAAGTCAATGTTTGAATAAACTGACAGCTCGGATGCCCAGATTATGCAGAGCTGTAATAGCTGCTAATGGTGGATATTTTGATGAATCCAAAATGTAAGTATTTTCTATGTATAAACTGTTTAATAAACTGTTTATTAGGGGCGTTTCCAAACCTTTGGGAGGTGGAAACGGTTTATTAAAGGTGGTCATGATTAAAGGTGGTCATGACATGCAACCCACTTTCACTACTGAAATCACTTTTAAAAAACTATTTTTTAAACCTTTCTTATTTTTTAAAACATTTCCAGATGATTCCTGATGAATAAGAAAAAGCTATACAGTGGTAGAAAACCAAGAGGTTGAGAGATTTATTGCAACATGTGCAAATGGTCAGGGAGCTCGGCGATCGGCGTGGTGACCAGTTCGAATCCGGGACTGGTAAAGGTACCACTGAGGTACTCACAAGCAAGTTACTGTCCCTTAAGCACTGCTCTGCCAAAGCACAAGCACTGCCAAAAAAGCTGTCCATTGCTCATTCACAGATGACTCAAATATAGAAGTGAGATTAGGTTGTGGTGCAGTGTTCAAAAATGTTTGTCACAAAATCTAAAGCACCTGCCAAAATTAAAACTAGTCAACATCCAACAAAGTATAACACTTGTTTTAAAAACAAAGCAACTTCTCCAACTCCACTGTAAATCCCATATTGAATTATACTGGTGAGGGAGTAGGCCTTGTGATCGGAAAGTTGTTGGTTCATGTTCCAGATCGTTAAAGGTACCACTGAGGTACTCATGAGCAAGGTGCTCCCCGGGCGCTGCTCATGTCAGATGCCCACTGCTCCTTCATAGATTGGTCAAATTCAGAGGTGACATTTTGTTGTGGTGCACTGTGCGCTGTGCTGTGTTCACAATGACAAATAACCAGTCATTTAAGTTCCTTAAAACTACATTAAAACATTAAGCCCAGCTCTCTGGAAGTAAAATATGAAGAAATGATGGTTGATTCAAGACTTTTATCCAGTTCTGTATTCCACAAAGATGTAGATAATACTGCAAAAGCCATTACTCATGATTATAGTGGAGACCAATTAATTACTAATGTAATATTAATACTATTAATAATGCACTGGTGATTAATGTGATATGAAAACTATTAATGCAACCAAGTGGACGATGGTGAACTCCTCTAAAAACTAAAACTTTGCTTTTACTCAAAAACCACAAGACTTGGCCTGAATGAACAACTGAAAGAACGTTACATCAGAATTGTGTTCAATATCCAACACTGCATCAGAAAATGTGGTCACATATGAGGAATTTGGTGGTTGGTTTATGACATTCGCTAAGAAATCTGGCCAGAAAGATGACATGTCAAGTCAGCAGATTTGCACGGTACAGAGACAAAAAGCTTAAAGTGACATTACAGGACTTCAAAGGGAGTGACCACAGACCGACCCCCCCAGCGCCAAGCGTCTGCTGAAGTGTGTGTTTTCTGTGTTGGTGTTTGCATGTGTAAACGTGTTTGCTGCGCACCACAGCTGACGTGTGTAATGACACGTTTGGAGTGTGACACTAGTGTTTGTGCTGTTTGATCACCAGCTAAACGTTGTTTGTTCTTGGGCGTTAACCGAGCTGAGGTCACGACACTGCACCTACCATCAAGTGCGCGCACACACACACACACACACGCACACATTTCTGAGGAATAAGGTAATTATGTAGTGCACAAGTTTGTCTAAGAACCTAAAACCTGACCATTAGGTTTAACACAAGTATGTATATATATATATATATATATATATATATATATTTACTATATTTACACCTTCAACTTTATCGATTCTTCTTAACGATTCTCTTATGTCCCAGTACAATGTTTTCCGCAGTACGTCACACACTCTACGACTTGACCGTCAACCACGAATTGCCAAAACTTCAGTATTCTGATGTTTTTCATTAATCAGAAAATACTTTTTCCCAGTCTACAATGTTAGACAGGAAAATTATAGAAAAATGCATTATTTGTTTTAAAAAATATATATTTTATATCCAGATGGATTCCAAATGGATAAAGAAGTGTTTCCGCCTGCTTTTCCTGTGGAAGACTGTGTAGAACGGCTTTTTTTAACACTCAAAAAGAATTGATAAGGAATTGGATTGATAGGCAGAATCAACAACGGCACTGATATTGATAAAATCTTATCATTTCCCACCCCTAGCTCAAATGATATTTTAGCTGGTTTTTGTGATAAGATATGAATAGATGTGATAACACATGATATTGTCTCATATCAATCACTGGGTCTCGAACTGAATCAAATTAAAATCATATCGTGATAAAACTTGTGATTCACGCCTCTACTAAAAATCTCTCTATGACGCTATAACGCCCCAAGCAGCACATTCTCATACGCTGAGCGTTCTTAATCTTACAGACCGAGTGAACTTCTCCCTGAGCCTGTGGATTTAAGTAGATCTTAACCACAATTAGCCTAAATATCTCAGGACAGATGATATCTGCACATGCCAGCGGTGCCCCAGTTTAACCTCTAAACCTGAAGATTAACACGAGGCTCTTATCAGCTCCGCACTTGATCTTCCCTTTCAGACTGGCTTTAAGAAAAATAGGATTCAGATGAGGTCTCGCCGAGGCCACAGCAAAAGCACGTGGGACATCGGAGGTGTTCGAAAGGTTCATACATACACACATACTTCCTTCTGACTGCACTGGTGGCAGTTCCCAATTTGGTACCAGTGCCAGGTTTTTCCACTGCAAAAAATAATAATAAAATAAAAATAACAGCAGTACAGCAAAGTCGACTGTGAACCAGCACCGAAATGTTGCTTGCTGCTTTGGAACCAGGAACTCACGATGTCACAAGAGGTGAGGTTTGTGAAATACTGGCCACTGTTTGGGAAATAGGACTGATCATGTAGAAGATTTAAGAAGTGAGAGAGTCCATAAGAGCTAGAGCTTTCAGGATTGCAGTGCCAAAAAAATATGGAACTCACATCTCCAAAGTATCTGAGAAACAACCACTTTCTAAATTCAAGTTGCATCTCAAATCTCACATTTTCTCCTTTTGTTATCAATCCGCGTCTGTTTAATTTTGTTTTGAAAAGTATTGTTAGTGTAGTTTATTGATTAGTAGTTTGGTATCTCTAGGCTAATTAGGTGATTAAGGCAAGTTAGGTGTGGATTTCGCCAGATACTGTAAAACAAGGCTTTTTGGGGATTTCACAAAGGGGCGGCTAAAATAGGGGGCGCTACAATGCTAAATGCCTATATCTCCAGAATGGTAAGTCTGATTTTGCTAAAATTTGGTAAACACAATCAAAACCAAGATATGGAAGAAGGAAATATACAATTTTGCTATTTTAACAATAGAAGGGGCTATAAATGCTACATTAATGTATGCAATTTTATTCACTGACTCCTTTCTTCGATCCTTACTGCATCAGCTGCTTTTGTGCTGCTCTTTGCGCCTTTTGCTTGGGCCCCTCAATTGCCACTTGTGTCTATATACAGTATATATATTAGGTCTCTGGCAAGTGTAAGTGTCTTGCTCAAGGTTGGATTTGAAAGTGAAAGTGAGTGATCATTTGACATTGTGAACACAGCACCACACACAGTGCACCAAAGCGCCAAATGTGACCTATGCAAGGTACCGCCCCCAAGCACTGCTCCTCAGGCACTGCCCATGTCAGCTGCCCACTGCTCCTTCACAGATGGGTCAAATGCAGTGGTGGCATTTGGTTGTGGTGCACTGTGTGCTGTGCTGTGTTCACAATGACGATCACTCACTCACTTTCACTTTAAAGTAAGCAAATCATTCATTGTTCAAAGTTCATTCCTTCCTGTTAAAAAGTTCTTACTGGAGAAACAACCAGAAACTGATGGATCCACATTTTGAAGAGTCATTTCTAGAAAATAGAGGGGTGGTGGTGGTGGCGGCGTAGTGGGTCCAAGTCCGACCTCTGGCATTATCACCACCTGAGCAAGACCTTTAACCCCAAGTTGCTGCAGAGAGAACGGCCCTGAAATTAGCAAATGGAAGTGGCTCTTGATAAAAGCGTTTGCTAAATGCCGTGGTTGGTTTGTGAAGGTGATGATGGTGTTGTGAAATGAGCTCCCCTGGTCACTGAGGTGGTGTATGTATGTGTGTGTGTATATAGGGTGTATCTGTGTGTGTACTCAAGAACTTCACACACCACGGCAGGATTAAGCAGCTGTTTGGTTTGGAATGTTTGGACTTACTTGACTGGTAAAGTCAACCTTTACCTTCACGCGCTGACTGATCTGCTCTTTGTTGTTGGAGCGCTGCTGCTATCACAATCCACCAACAACAGTGATTACAGGCAGCTAAAGGCGTCCAACACGAGTGTATGTGTGTGTGTGTGTAGTTCGGCATGTTTATAGGTATTTGAGGACCAAACTGTCCTGTAAAAGAGGAAATCCTAAGATTTGTCAGATTCTTATGTCTTTATGAGTGAGATTTTTGTGTAAGTGGGAGAAAAACATTTCAGGTTTTAAGTGAAAAATAAATGATAAGGAGCCACTGATACTGTTCTTTCAGGCCATGTTCAATACACACGTCTGTATTTGGAGATACTGAGTACCACTACAAGTACGTAATGTAGAATTTATACCAGTGGAAATAACAATGACCTAAACTGACATAACTATGACCAATACTCAATAAGATATTGTTTGCGGTTTGCATTGAACAAGCTTCAATCTTGGAAGAAGAATAAGAGGAAGAGGAGAAAAAGAACAAGAAGTAGGAGGAGAAAAAGATGAAGAGGAGGAGGAAGAAGAGAAGAAGAAATTGATGATGATGATGATGATGATGATGAAAAGAAGATGATGAAGAAAAGAAGGAGGAGGAGAAGATGAAGAAGAAAAAGATGACAAGAAGAAGAAGAAGAAGAAGAAGAAGAAGAGGTGGAGAAGAAGTAGAACAAGAAGGAGGAGGAGGAGAAGAAATAGGAGGAGGTAAAGGAGGAGAAGAAGAAGAAGAAGAAGAAGAAGAAGAAGAGGAGGAGGAGGAGAAGAAGAAGATGATGAGGAAAAGAAGAAGAAGGAGGAGTAGACATAGAAGTAGAAAAAGAAGAGGTGGAGGAGAAATAGGAGAAGAAGGAGGAGGAGATGAAGTAGAAGAAGAGGAGGAGGAAAAGGAGATGCTGTTTTGTGGCAGCATTTTGTCCGTGCTCAGTGACAGGAAAATAGGAAGATAAAAGTATAGCTGAATGTGGCTGAAACACGGTGAAATGTAACCTGCATTATGAACTGGAACATATTGTAATGAGAAGACAGTATGCTTGCTGTAAACATACAGAGTGTGGCTTTATGCAGCAGCGATGAGAAGGGATCTATCAGCTGGAGAACACACATACTGTAGCTGCCGGCTCTGAAGGCATTTTTGTGTGCCGTGACGACAGCAGCAGCAGCAGCAGGCCGTCAGCGATGCGTTTACCTGCATCAGGTTTCAGGCGACAGGTGTGCAAGCGGGCGGACATGGGGCACGACTAGGCGCCACGGCAACCAGCATAGACGGGCATCACCGCGCCTGACATTTTTACAGTGTAAAGAGAGACGCTGCAAGGAAAGCTAATGGAGCTTCCAAGTGAATCGGGCTCATGTTTTATTCAGAGGCGATTTATTACGATAAGCAACGGAGGGGAGAATAAAAATGACACTTGTTAAGACTAGCAGGGTTCGAGGAAAGCAGACAAAAGGCAAGTGCAGCAGACAGGCTGAGAGGAAGGAGGAGGAGGAGGAAGTGTAGAAGCAGTAAGAAACTGTATTCTTATATGTGACCCTCCACGGCAAAACTAGTCGCTTGTCGCAACAGAGGTTTCCGAGAAAGATGAGCGTTTATGTTGCGTGGGGTAAAATTTTGGATTTTTTGTTTTTAGTGTTTTGAAACAGTGGAAGGTCTATACTGTACTGTTGTGAATAAATTTGGCTGAAAAACTTACCCTTTCCATCCTAAAAACGTGACTTTCTTGAGGTGAGGAATTCAATTCCAGCAGAATGTTAAAAGTTTCTGTTTTGACCGTTCTACTTCAATATTTACGCTAAATCCACTGGTTGACTAGCGTGAAGATATTTCTCCGGAATCCATCTCCGTCTCCCGAGTTCAGTTAACCTAACGCAGGTAGGCTATCCGTGTGGCTGTGAATGCAGCGTAGGCTACCGTAAATGCAAGCGTAGCCGCGACCGCACCAAGCGTCTGTGAGTGCTACGGCGATAGTCAACTTCAAAGGCAGATTTCTCCGTTTCTCACTTGGCGTGACAGGAGAAACCCGACTCCTTTGAATGTTGATATCTCAGTCATATGTCGTCCCATTCATTCCATATAGGTATCGTTTTGAAGGTTGATTTATGCCCTTTCATGAAAACATAATAACTCAATCTTGAAAATTTGCGACAAGCGACTGGTTTTGCCGTGCAGAGTCACATATGTTAGGATTTCACCAGTACGATGGTCAAAAATTCTATCTACATATACTGTATACATATATACACATATATTCCATAAATAGCCCTAATATCCCTTATGTCAAAAGCAGGACAGACCTCAAGAAGATTTTTAGATTTTGATTTGTAGTGTTTTTGTGTGATTTATGAGTTTCTCTCCCTCCTTAATGTCATCCTTTTACTTAATTAACGAAGAAAAGAAGAAAAAGAAGAAGAAGGAGAAGTAGAAGAAAGAAAGAGGAGAAGGAGATGATTCATGAGAAAGATTTTGGCAGGTATATTGTGTGATGCTGTGCCTTTACCAGAAGTCTTACCTTATTTGTCCACGGACTAGTGGTCTGTTTTTGGTTCGGTTCATGTTGGAATCGAAGGGCACCTCAAAGTACTGCGGAGAGAAAGAGAAAGCAAGAAATCACTCAGCAGTGACAAAACAGAAACACATCTCAACCTGGTATTACATTTACGCCATTTATCAGACGCCCTCATCCAGAGCTGCTTCCATTTTCCTAATTCCAGGGACGGTTTTCCTGACAGCAACTTGGGGTTCAGGGTCTTGCTCAGGGACCCAGTGATGGTGGTGTGGAGGTAAGATTCGAACCCATGACGTCTTGGTCCAGAGGTGAGCACCCTAAGCACTAGACCACCACCCCACACAATACACTACTGTGGTGTGAGGCGCTCACATACACGGATTTGATACGCACTCATTCTGTCTAAATTTCGACTCTTTACTGCACGGCCGCTGTTCTTCACCAAACCACCCGTGGGCCTCTTCGCGTATCTCTAACCGCCATGGCCCTCACTCGTCTTTACCGTCCTTTGTTTCTGTCGTTTATTTTTCCCTTTCAGTTTTCTCCCTTTAAGATTACATGAGATTTGGGACTGGAAAGCTTTACTTCACCTGTTTTCACACGACGTCAACGCGGTTCTTACGCCACCTCTGACCACCTCACTGAACACACATCTCAATCTGTTTCCTGCCGCACTCGTCTTATTCTTACTTACTACTTACTACTCTTACTACTGCCGCATTCTTACTTTTATCATCCCTCGTTCTTTCCTCATCAACTTCAATACTTTTTAATCAAAGTCTTTCTACTCGTCCAGTTTTCATGACACAGCTACAAAGCTAGATCAATCACACTGGGCTTTTTCTTGCAGGAATCCATCTCGAGTTATTTTAGGGGTCCAAGCTATCTGGTCATGCTATCTAACCTTCTTGCAATTGTTCTGTTTTTATTATTGTTATAATTATTATTATTATTGTTGTTGTTGTTGTTGTTCACTACAAAACAGATTAAGCAGCAGCTTGAAGTCACAGAAAGCTGAAATTTTCGCGGTAAGTAGGAATGGTGTGCATCTTGGCATACGCCAAAAAGCCTAGTGATTGGCCTAAAACCTCTAGGGGCACTTAAATGCAGCCCAAACTGTAAGACGAACAAATCTGAAACTAGGGATGGTGTGCTGCTTAGTGTTTAATGAAAAGTGCAGTGATCGGCCTCTGTAATTTGCATAATATTCAAAACAGACTTTTGCAAAAGTCAGTTGGCTGATTAGAGCAAGTGAAGTGTCAAATGAATCTGCGAACTTGTCCTAACATCATAACTTCTGACTTCTGATTCACTGACTCCTTTCTTTGATGCGACTTGCGCTTGGAACCCGCTCAGTGCCACTTGTGGCTGTATTATTATTATTATTATTATTATCATCATTATTACTATTATTATTGTTATTACAGAGCAAGTTACAGCTATGGTCTGATGTCCCAAGATCGGTCCAAAAAAGACGCAGCTCGTCTTGTTATAGAAGATAAATCTCCAGCACTGGAACCCAGGGACTCTATGCTGACATGAATGACAACCCGGAGCCATAAAATATGATCCTCAGTACCGTCTTGACGACAACAAAGATCGCGCGTTGGATCAAATTGGCTTTCGAGTAAACTGCCTTTTGCTTTGAGCATCGGTAAAAACGATCCAGTAATATTTGATCCATTCAAGCAAATTTTCCTGCAGAGAATCCACCAGATCCAGGGACTAATTCAGAGCTCAGTCTTGAAACACTGCAACTGCAGCACAGACGCGTGTGTGTGTGGAGGCGTCTCTCAGCACTGCAGCAGGGGACGATTATGAGGAAAAAACTACTTATTCTTTTTGTTTTATGATCCTTCTCCTGGGGAGGCCACATAAAAGCCACCCCCAGGGAAATCCTCAATGTGTGGCTAAAACGCAAACACATGGGGCGCTTAGAGCCCGGAAGCGGCTAATCTCGGAGCACGTGTGAGCACCTGATGAAGAATCCAGACCCGAGCATGGAATCTCAGGATCCATTACCCCTGAAATATGGTCCACATAAAATAACTAATAAACAGATAATTCCCTTCCCTCTAGCCTTCCTTTTAATTTACTGTCCGTTTGACGTTGGAAAGAAAGGGCCCCAGGTTTGAAGACGCTCTCGCGGTGGGTTTCACATTTTTTAACAGCGCGTAAATGTTTTGTTACGGTTGTGCCATTTTGCCACACAAAACGAGCGTTCTGTGACCAGCTTCTGCTTGGAGCAGCGTTTGATCAGGTGTTGCTTTTCCTCTCGTTTTCAGACGTTGAAATCTAAAAGGCAAAGAAATCATCCCAAATTCTTGCCAAAGCTTTTACCAAAAAATGAAAAAAAAAAAAAATAACGACCGCGACAAACGTGTCTGAAGGGTGTCGCCGGAGATTGATGGTTTTTCATTTTCTTTCTGCCCTTTTTGGCAGCACGAAAAGAGGAGGAAAAAAGTGAGGGGAACGCTAAATATCGACGTGGGTCACGTAAAACGCTGAGCGCAGGGCTCTGCAAAATCTCACTTTTATACGACTCTGCTGTCAGGGTTACGGCACCGGCGGGGCCCGAATCGAGCCGGGTCTGGTCGGGTCGGATTGGTTTGGGTTGGGTTGGGCCGGGGCGAGGCGCAGCTGCGGTTCGAGTCGCGGGAGTGGAATCTGAGGGCTGAGGTGTTAATTCTATTTCCCGGGTCAGGAAACGCACCGAGAGGTCGCCAAGCTGCGTTTTTAATTCTTTTTCTTCCTTTTCTGGCTCGGGGTCGGCTCTTAAAGAAAGGTCCGAGCCAAACGTTAACAATGCCTCCGCTCAGAGGGAAAGGCTGTGGGCCTGAATGCTGATGTGACCGTGGTGGTTTTGTGGAAAAAAAGGGCTCTTGGCTCAAACAGCATATGTATTAGCAGCATGTGAAAGATTTGGGAAAAAGAGATGAGAAGGAAGAGAGAGAGTGGGTTACTGAAAGCAGAAAGATCTGGTTCAGTTTCTCATCCGGGGAACTAGCAAGGTAACTAGTAAACAGTAGGGGCGGGCGATATATCGTATGTACTCAATGTATCGCGGCTTGTTCCACGTGCGCGATGTAATAAATTACTAAAATCGAGGAAAAAGGGGGGAAGAAAAAAAAAAACAAAACTCATATTAATGTTAAACACACAGCACATAACGACGGTCAATTAAAACTTAAAACTCAATCTTCACTGACTGAATAACTTCAAGTTTACTTTTAACGAGTGTTACCAGCGAGAGCTGCGCATACGAACCGTCATTCCGACGACACCAGCTTTCGTGTGAAAAACTGCCTGGATTTCATTCTGCAACTGTCGTGGCGCCGTGGTTTTTTTGCTGCCTGTCAGAGTCTCTCAGAGCTCGGGCCGGAGCGTCCTTTCAGTTTGTCCGTTTCCATCACTCACTCTTCCTCTTTCTGTCGTCCAAGAGCCGGGATCATCATCTGGTTCAGATCATCATCTCCCTCCAAACCTCTCCAACGTTCTCCTCACATCACGGCAGCTAACGCTGATGTAAAACTCTGCGGCTCTCAGTGGAGGTGAGAGTTTAGAGATGTTCTCTCTACCATCGTTTATAAACTTGTTATTTTGATGTTGATGCTGACCGACATGAATTCAAATCGATATCATGGTTAATTGAACATATCACCTCGATTACAATTAATAAACGATTATTTTGTTAATCGATTAAACTGCCGATTATTTTTCCAATTAATCGATTATTAATTGGATGAAAAAGGGGGGAAATCATTTCTAGCCTTTTTTAATAAACCAAACTGTTGTGTTTTTTTTTTACTCTCTAACATTATAAAATTGTAAAAAAAAAATCTGATTAATTGAAAAAGAAGAAATATTGAAGCCAACATTTTGAGCCATTTTGGACTCATATTGTCTTATAACTAATTTTTGACTCATTTCTGGGAGAGAACTAAATTTTTGTGCAAGATGGCGTTCCACATGAGAGCATTGGAATAATCACTGAAAATATCAGGTTTTCTGTACTGTGAGTAGAACGCTGGTTGTTGTTATTTATCAGCTAAAAATGAGTTTTGTCTGTAATAAACGGGAAGATTTGACTGAACTGGACGCTTTAGTGAACGCTGGAGAGTAGAATGAGAGTTGTGCACACTAACAAACAGCGTGTGTTTACATTGCGAAAAATGTGTTTTTGTAACGGCAAGACACGGCACTGGTTCTCGTCTCCTTCTTATTCTTCTTTTACGGCGGTCGGCGTCCAGCGTAATGCTGCTTTACTGCCACTGCGGCTTTGGTTAGCTTACTGACCCCACATTAGGGTGTATAATAACGTAGACCCAACTAATCCATTATTACATTAGTTGCAAACTATTATAATAGTTGATTTTAATCGATTTAATCGATTAGTTGTTGCAGTCCTAATTCTGTTCTGAGGTTAGTTCACTAACAAGGTTTGAACTTTTAAATATGCTGAACTATTAGAGCCAGGAGATTTCTTCAAAGGAAAGGGTGCATGTCTTTGTGATTTTAAAATAATAATCAAAGGAAACAAATATTTTTAAATACTGAAACAGCCATCATGGGCAAGATGCCATCAATTAGAGGTTGTGAATGCAAGTTTGAATTTATTTTTGATTAATTTTCCAGCCCAACTGAACAGACAAAAAAAATTAAGATCGTACAAACTGGTTCCTGTAAGTGTCTAACAAATCCTCCCTCCCAATCACCTTTGAAAAAAAGTTCAAAAAGATGTTAAAATACTAGAGATGCACCGTAATGGAATTATCATCCAATTCCCATACGATTCCGATATGATCGTGCGTCTCTATAAAATACAAAATAAAACATGATGTGTATCTTTTCACCTCACCCTCTAGAATTTCCATTTTAAAGGGTAAAACCCATCAGTAGCTTGACAAAACTGTGAAAGTTAAAACAGTGTGCAGGAATATGATGGAAACAAGTCGGCCAGGAACAAAGAAGAGGAGGAGGAAGAAAAAAGGCGGCTGAGGCTCTTGTTAGTCGATTTCCTGCAAGTTCAAAGAGAAACTGAAAAAACGTGTCGACATCCACAGAGTAGCTGTCGGCCGGATGAAAAGTTGAGTGATCAATGTGAGAGAGAGAGAGAAAGAGAGAGAGAGAGGCGTGAGAAATTTTGAGGCCGTTCTGCTTTAAAGTGCACACAACACAAGCACGGAATAGCGCACACACACACACTCACACACACACACACACACACTATTCAGCAAAATTCTGAAGTAGAATCTTGGCTCAAATCAACCCTCTACTCCGTCTTATCCTTCAGCCACTTTCACACCTGCACTTCTGTCCTCAAATCCACATCAACATTAACTACCGTGATTTTGATTAATAAGCAAATAAGCACATTTTCTGCTCTTGTACTTCACTGACACGGGTTGGACTGTAACCTACTCTCCTGGAGTGCGTTTCCCAAAAGCATAAATGCTAACGTATTGCAACGCTATGTTAGCAACTCTATGTTAGTTGCTAATGTACACGCTGTTAGTTGCTAATGTACACTCTAACAGAGTATGTGTTTGAGTTTAGGAATCACGGTGGACTCCAAACTGAGTTTCCAAATTAATATTTTTAAACATGGATTTCTGCATTTCTCAGACCTCAACATGAGGTACACAACATTCCTGCAGCTTCTCCACACCCGGTAATGTTCTACACAACGTGTTCCAGCAATGTACTGTTAACTCCCTCCTCGGTAAACACGACCACAGCCGTGAAGGGAAATGCAAGTACACAGCAAAAATTAATTGAAGAAAAATGCATGTAAGCAGTTAGTACAGTCAACAACAAGTGTGTACATAAGAGCACCTGTATAAATGAACATGTCCGTGCACATCTTCTGGAACTGGAGAAATATAAACACCACCTGGAGGGAAACACTTCCTCCATCCGCCCCGAATCCCAACGAGACGCGATCCAAGAACCCAACCAACAAAAAAATAACCACAGTCTGGAGCAACGTCCAATCAACGCGCAGGGCTCATCTAGGTCTTCGCATATCTGTAACCGTCAGGACCCGCACTCGTCTTTTTCATCCCTTTATCTGTTGTTTATTTCTCCCCCACATTTACTTTCTCCCATTAAGAATACATGGATTTGAGACTGGAAAGCTTTACTTCACCAGTTTTCACTCGAGAGTCAACACGGTCCTTACGCCACCTCAGACCACCTCACTGACCACACATCTCAATCTGTTTCCACTCACACTCGTCCCTTTCTTACTTTTATCATCCCTCATTGTTTCTACGCTCTCTTCAATGCATTTTAATCAAAGTCTTTCCACTCGGCCAGTTTTCATGTCTCAGCCACAAAACTTGAGCAATCACATTGGTATTTTCTTGTGGAAATGCATCTCTAGTTAAAACATGTGATCAATTTTCAGAAGCAAATGTTATTTTTACTTGGCAAAAATAAACAATTTTATTAGTAGTGTTCAAAAACTGGGGCTGAAACAATTATAAGGCTACATGTGATTGAGCAATAACACGAGAAATCAGACACTGCCAGGCCCTGGACCTTTTTCTTGAGGAAGTGTTCACTAACTGGACCTCTGTAATTCCCAACTGAATATCGCTGACCACAACACACGCATCCAGTGTTGCTGCTGCTTCTGTAGGTCTGACTCACAACAGTGAACACCATCTGAGAAAAACAGGCTCAATTTTGCAAGAGGAAAACAGGTTAAGAAAGCATTAAAAATGTGTGTGTTGGGCAATTACACACCCACACAGCCCTCTGTGGTGGTCTCATTTCCCCCTCGGCCTGTCCACAGCGAGATTTGGGGGTTTAAACGCTGCCCTGTTCCCCTTTTACTAGTCGACCAACAATGAGAAATGAGGAGAAAAACAATGAGTAATCAAACGCTGTGCGTCTTTATGGTGTTTTAACAGAACAACTCATGAGACACATTTACAGGACAGGAGTGGACACTGGGATATGGACAGCTTCTTACAGGAATTCTCCGCCCAAAATGTTGAAGTGGCTGAACATCAACTAAGTTAAATGTGGTCAGTAGCGTGACACCCCTTCTTGCACCTCTGGCTTTCATTTACTGTTAGTCACATCAGTATTTGTGAGGGCAGCGCTGCTTGATAGCGCTGCTTGACAGCCTGGGAATTTATTTATTTATTTATTTATTTATTATCTTTACTTTTAACAGGCAAGACATTAAAAACTATTCTTATTTCTAATGTCAGCCTGTGAGGAGTCCGAATCAGGCAAAAATCTGATCTCAAATCAGTATCACAATTAATTATTATTTTGATGATTATATTTATTATTTTACTCGAATTATGATTAATTGATGTTTGTTTGGGGGTTTTGTTGTTGTCATTACTCTTTTAAAAAACAAAATGGAAAACAAGTTCATGTTTATTATTTTTTAATTTGGGTGCAAATATTGGGAAAAAAACAAAACAAAACACATTTTGGTTTTTGAACGAAAAAAATTGGACGAATGAACAAATGATGAATGAAAAATGAACGAATGATAGACGGATTCACCCCCACCAGTCATGGATCTAATATTTGTGTCCCCCAAAACATATGAATTAGTAAGTAAATTAACTTACATAGCACTTTAAAACAGCTATTTGCATTTGTTTTACAACGGCTATTAAAAAAAGATGCTAAAAGTAAAATAATCATGAAATGAAAATAATTAAATATGAATTTGAATAAAAAACATTCTACGGTCCATAATTAGAACACTTTTGTTTGTTTGATTAGTAATAATCAATATCAGTTTCAGCCCTGAAAAACACTGTATCGGTCAAGCTCTAAGATTTTTACACATTTGATTAACAGAAAATTTTAACTGAGGAGTTTCAACATATTGCTGAACAATTAATCGACAATGAATCGAAAGTGACATTCAGAATCTCTAATCGACAAGATCTTGCCCATGAAGGTTAACTGATTATTCTAAAAATTCTGTTAATACTTTTCCCAGTGTGTGTTCATGTTCTGCTTCTGAAATTATGTGATACTCTTTATTTTCTAACAGTCTGTATATTCACATTTACTGCAGATTCCAGTATTGCAATTGCAATTTTACTGCACTTGACTGCTGTTGCCGTATTTGCACATATTATGAATATCTCACGTAACTACTTCTAGCTTAGAGTGTGTATTTATAGTTTATTTATACATGTATACGTGACTCTCCACGGCAAAACCAGTCGCTTGTCGCAAATTTACAAAATTGAGTTATTATGTTTTCATGAAAGGGCATAAATCAAGCTTCAAAACGATACCTATATGGAATGAATGGGACGACATATGACTGAGATATCAACATTCAAAGGAGTCGGGTTTCTCCTGTCACGCCAAGTGAGAAACGGAGAAATCTGCCTACGCTTTCGAAATCGCAGCTACGTTTGTATTTACGGTAGCCTACGCTGCATTCACAGCCACACGGATAGCCTACCTGCGTTAGGTTAACTGAACTCGGGAGACGGAGATGGATTCCGGAGAAATATCTTCACGCTAGTCAACCAGTGGATTTAGCGTAAATATTGAAGTAGAGCGGTCAAAACAGAAACTTTTAACATTCTGCTGGAATTGAATTCCTCACCTCAAGAAAGTCACGTTTTTAGGATGGAAAGGGTAAGTTTTTCAGCCAAATTTATTCATAACAGTACAGTATAGACCTTCCACTGTTTCAAAACACTAAAACCAAAAAATCCCAAACTTTACCCCACGCAACATAAACGCTCGTTTTTCTCGGAAACCTCCGTTGCGACATGCGACCGGTTTTGTCGTGGAGGGTCTCATATTCTATGTGACTACTTTGACCTCTGCAGAAACTGGAGCCACGTTGTCTCGTCTCTCTGTATACCTGCACATAGCTGAGATGACAATAAAGTTCACGTGGTTTGATGAGGGGGAACAACTAAAACTAAATAATAACTAAAATAATTGTTCATTAATCATAACTGATTAACCGCGATACTGATTTTTGGTTTAATCACTCGGCTCTACTGCAACGGCTCCATGAACTCTTGACTGCTTTGTGTATTATCTCGGGTGAATTCTGGAGAGTCGCTGTAAACACGCTGGCCGAGGCTCAGCTGGCGCCGACTCCGCTCTGATTAATGGCTGGACTGATGCGTTAAACAGCCAACATGCTAATAAGCCAATTACTGATGTCCCGTTACAAGCCGGCGCTGATTCATGGATAATCAATGTTTAGAGAGGAAGGACTCGCCGCTCTTCACCCCTCCACTCTCTGGTTTAGCAAATCCCGGATGTTATTATCTATAAGAATTAAAGGATCTTGTGGAATTAGAGCGTTGCAATCGGAGGGTCGGCGGTTCAAGTCCCGGACCAGTAAAGGTACCACTGAGGCACTCAGGTACAAGGTACCGTCTCCAAGCACTGCCAAAATGCTGGCCACCGCTCCTATGTGGACGGATCAAACGCAGAGGTCACATTTGGTTGTGCCGTGCTGTGTTCACACTGACAAATAACCTCTCACTTCAATTCGATCCAAACATCTTTTTGGCTTTTACAGGTTTTAATCAGGTATTACTCAACCATGGCTTATTATCCTCATCTGGGACTCGAACCCCAACTGCATGCTCACCAACTGAGGGTTTGTGTTACTCATGACCACTAAAGATCCCGTCGCACAAGCGGAAAAAAAACACGATTCTGTTCCAAGAAAGTACTAATTAACCACCTAAACCGTTTCCCCCAAAATGATGAGTAAATATTAAAATATTTTGAACTGAGGAAGTTTAAAATTTGAGATTTTCTTCTCAACCTACTTCTACTCAATGTAACTCACTTTAAAAAACTTTCTGGTCCCCCTTCATGGATTATTTTGGGATGCCCCACGTGGCCACGAAGTCCGTTAGTATCTATCTCATTCCCTTTTAAGTTGAGCAGGACATACCTTTAGAAAACAGGCGACGCCCACAACGTCAAGACGACCACCCGGTGAACCCCTGACCGTGCAAGATACATTATCAGTTGACATACAGGAATACCTCCACTTACATCGTTTCGACGTCTTTTTCAAAATTACGTTGCTAATTAAAAAAAAAAAAAATTCTACAAAAATCACTTCGTGGTTTTATTCAGATTTACTCTGTTTAAAAATAAGTGCGTAAAAGAGCAATAACAAGCCTAATATATCATAAAATGAAATGTTTAATACATCGTTTAATACTATCTTACGATGGCGATGTAAAATCACTTAAAGTTTCGCACGGCAGGCAAACGTAGCAGCACGGGGTACGATCCGTTGGGACGCTGTCTGGATGTGCGAGTCTCCCGCCTTGTGAGATAATCTCACTCTCGCCAGCGATCGGACGCATGTCCATCATAAGTCGGGGACTAGCTGTATATTTTGTTGAAGAGAAAGGCCAAAAAATTCCAAAATGTAAGAAAAAAAGTTTCATTACTGAATGAGCTGTATTTCTATGTGACGGTGCTATTAAAGACGTTTTGGTACGTTTATGAACCAATCCAATCTTGTCAGTTCCGATACCGATGTCGATACTGGGGGCGTGGGGATTGGTCGATCCTGAGTACCGAACCGATACCAGTTTTTAATGAATAAGTTGTGTATTTCTCTGTGAGGAGGAGAGATTATTGTGTTCTGCTTAAGAAAATACTTGACTTAAATACTGTTTTCCTACTAAAATAATTTAATAAATACATGCCCATATGTATATGCTAAATTATTTATTATTAAAATCTCAAAAATGATTTGTTTAAATACGGTTGTGTAATTTAGTGACGGTCCCTAATGCTGCGGCGCTAAAACCATCAGGAACACAGAGACTGTGAGCGAGAGCTGGTGTTGTTAAGGAAATTAAACAGTATAATTACGTTTTTTGGAACCACTTAACAACGCAAGGTGAGTTATTACTGTATTTTGAAAATGTACTTTTTCTGAGGTATTTCTTGTAGGATTTGGAAAAAAGTCTGTGGCTGCAATACACTGATTTCTGTGTGTGTTGCAAGTGGTGAACTCGACTGGTTCTACAGCCTCAAACAAGACAAAAGCCTCACTTCCTCGTTGTGTCTCATTTTTTCAGTCCTGTATCTTGGTCCGGTTCCAGCTCTAGAGTTCGCAGATGTTTTCTCCACTCGCTCCACTTAACACAACATTAGAAGCCGCTTCGCCACGGCGACACATGACGGATGTCTGCAGTTTGCGCTGGTCGGGAGCCGGAGACGCGGTCTGGGGCTGGGGGGTCACAAGGGGGTTACGGGGGTGTCGCGAGGGAGAGAGAGCGACGCAAGTTCATCATCCAAAAACTCGGATGTCAGATCGGCGGATTCGGAAGATCATTTAGAGCGGGGTATTCAATTAAAAAGTTAAAGGAGTCTAGTTACAGATTTCCTCAAGTAAAGTTCTGAATCATCAAGATAAAATTAAGATTTAAATTTTTATTATGTATTAGAATTAGATATTAGAAAATAAATAATAGATAAATGTGATAAAATTGTATATTATTCATTATCACTCATAGAAATGTCTAATATTTTTCCTATTACGCACATTATTTTTTGCCCAACCCTCCAAATTGTATTTTTAAAAGCAAACCTTATTTTACTTGAATCAAGAAGGTCAATGTGAAAATGACTAATATTGTTGAATATTTTTTGACAGTGAGTTCACAAAATAAAGAAGTTATGACCGCGGCTGGTCAATACGACCTCAAAATCACCATTAATTGATTTTGTTTTTTGTGGGATTTGTTTTTTGCAGTTCACTGATAAGGTTTGTACTATAAGTGTGCTCAACTACTAAATTATGCTCAATTTTTTGGAAAGAAAGAGCATCTGAACCTTGTGATATTAAAATAACTGATACATATACACACACACTGAGGGAAGTAATTAACTAATTAATTAACTTTTTTGAGTATTAACTAAATGAAAGAATTTTAGAAATAACTGACATGGACAAGATCACTTTGATTAGAGGTTGAGTTATTAGAGGTTATGAGTTTTGATTAATTCAATTTAACTGCTCAGCTGTAGCTACTACAATTAGCCTACTTTAAAACACTGCTCCACCATAACAAACAGGATATTAGATGATGCTCTGGACTAAGGGTCAACTGATTATCAGCCGGGCCGGTGATTGGAGACCGATATTAGGCATTTTGATGATTATCGGTGTCGGTGTGTAATTTTGACCATCACCGATATTAAGCAATTACAAGGTGCGCTACTGTGGCTCCACTGCCGTCTCTTCTCTCTGTCCCGTTGGCTCTCGACTCACTGCATCATTTAATGTCCCGCCCATAACAGTCTCTGATTGGCTATATGTGACCCTCCACGGCAAAACCAGTCGCTTGTTGCAAATTTTCAAGATTGAGTTATTATGTTTTCATGAAAGGGCATAAATCAAGCTTCAAAACGATACCTATATGGAATGAATGGGACGACATATGACTGAGATATCAACATAAGTCGGGTTTCTCCTGTCACGCCAAGTGAAAGCGAAATCTGCGCTGAAGTTGATATCGCCGTAACACTCTGAGCGCTTGGTGCGGTCGCGGCTACGTTTGCATTTACGGTAGCCTACGCTGCATTCACAGCCACACGGATAGCCTACCTGTGTTAGGTTAACTGAACTCGGGAGACGAAGATGGATTCGAAATATCTTCACGCTAGTCAACCAGTGGATTTAGCGTAAATATTGAAGTAGAAGCGGTCAAAACAGAAACTTTTAACATTCTGCTGAAATTGAATTCCTCACCTCAAGAAAGTCACGTTTTTAGGATGGAAAGGGTAGGATTTTCATGAATTTATTCACAACAGTACAGTATAGACCTTCCACTGTTTCAAAACACTAAAAACAAAAATCAAAATTTTACCCACATAACGCAGCGCTCGTTTTCTCCGGAAACCTCCGTTGCGACCAGCGACTTCGTTTTTGCCGTGCAGAGTCACCATCACCGCAGTAGTTGCCGATCAGCAGCATGAAAGTCTAGTTGTCCTCACACCACCTCTTACAAGAAGAGAGTTCGGTATTTACCATTTTTACTTTTGTTGATTTACTTTTGCATGTGCATATCGACCTCGCTAACTAGCAATGTCGGTATCGATACTCGGCCCTGAAAAAACCAAAATCGTTAGAGCCTCTACTCTGGACTTGCCTTTAGATCATTTTCTCTAATTTAAACTTTTGGCCTTTTGTTAAGCCTTACCCACCTCCCCCACCCCAATACGGTAGCGGAACCGCTTTGCTGGCGCCTCCTGCTTCAGGACGGAGGATCCGGTTACAGAAACCTTGACAGTAGCGACAACGTGATGGATCTACGTTGAACGCTTTCATTACTGGTCATGTACTCCACATTACAACAAATACAACTCGCACATTTTACCTCCCCATAAAGATGATGATGATGATGATGCGAGAGGGAATAATAAATCACCAAATCCCTGCTCTCGCCACCGCAGCTAAAGAACGCCCACATTAATCAAGATTCTCTCGCATTCACTTTGACAAACATGTAGAGCATCAGGGGCTTTTCTACAGCACGAGGATTAGTATTTAAAGCATCACACATTAATATTTGAAGACGGTCGAAATGGTTTCATTTAAAAAGATACCAAGAAATATGAGCAAATCCTGTCAATTTTTTCCCCCGACGTCAACTTAAGTAGAAAATTTATTACTAGTATTATTGACTAGTTCAGACCCAGCACAGCACACAGTGCACCACAGCCAAACGCGGCCTCTCGAGTCACCATTCCGATTCAATTTAATATCGATTCACGATTCGTTTCCAGACTGCTGTTTTGAGTCACTTTTCCCCCATTTGACTCTGGCAGATCAGATGGTATTTCTCTGAAATTTTCAGAATAATTTAAAATTCATTTTAGATTTTTAGATACTTTTAGCTTTAGCTTTCATCGTTCCTTGCAGCCATTTTACCTTGATTTCGTTTTATTCGTCTTTATTTCCTCTTTATATCTTATACTCCAATTGCTACTTCCCTAACTTCTCATTGCTTCTTTTAATTTAATATAATTAAAAAATAATATCCTCGCTTTTTTCTTAATCATTATTTTAATTCATTAAAAATTTTTCAAATCAAATGTTTTAATATTCATTTTTGGAATGAGCAGTTGCGTTCATTTTAAAACATTTATTTTAATTTATTTTACATTGCTTTATTCATTTCAGAATTATTTCAGTTTTATCATTTTCATTTTTCTCTTCTACCGTTTCACTTCAATTGCACTAAAGTCACATCTGACCAGAACTATCTGTATTTTGTCTCAAACAGCCGAGTTGTCTATTTTTTCCTCGGGCTTTTAACGCTCGTCTGCACTCACGCACGTTTGACCCGCTCCACTTTTCCGTCCAGCGAGTTTACGAAGCGCTTTGTAGAAGTCGGACGTTTACATAAAGTGCCGGGGCTTTTTCGCCCGCTCGTTCTCTTCGCTTTAATAGAGCGGCGCGAGTGTCGTAACGGCCACGTAAAATCAATCTGTGTACTGAAGTCTCCACTAAGAGCCCCATTAATCACCGACTTCCACCAATCAGCACTCGGCATTCTGGCAAACTAAACACAGACCTCGATGAGGCGATACCATTATTTTCAGTCACGAGGTAAACACATCCATTGTGCTGATAGGAGTTCCAGTTCCTTTTGGGGGGGGGACGAGTGAGTGTGTGTATGTGTGTCTAAACTCTGATAAAGGTTTGCTTTTAATGAGAACATTCCGGAGCGGTTCCAGATAACCATTAAGGCTGTGTACACTGGACCCAGCGGCTGCCAGGAGTTTTTCGCTGGATAAGCTAATGCGAAAGGCCCGTTCCATCAAAAATGGGGGGAGGCGACGAGGACGTGCCCCAGAAAAAAAGATAAAGTGCGGATGAGGAAGTGCTGGCGAGAACGACGGGAATGTGGAGCTCGTTCGTTGGGTAAAGATTAGCCGAGGCCGGTTAGGGCAGTTGCCCCGTGATCGGAAGGTCGTGGGTTCGAATCCCAGGACCGGTAAAGGTACCACTGAGGTGCTCGTGAGCAAGGTATCAGTCCCAGCACCACGACCAAATGTGACCTCTGCATTTGACCCATCCGTTAGAGGCAGTGAGCAACAGCATATGCAGAGTCACATTTGGCCTAAATGTTCTAACTGTCTTTGTGCTGTGTTCACAATGCAGATAATCACTTTTAAAGACTCAGGCTACTTGCGATATCGCGCTTTTCAGAATACTGAAATTTTCATGAAGTTGGACTCATCATTTATATTAATGTTTTGATAAAAAATGATAAAAGCATTATAAAACACAAAGCAACCTTAAGCCCAATAATTACAGCTATCAGGAGAAACATTACAGTGCTGTAGCCAATGGCGAAAGCAAAATGTTGTTTTTACTGTCGTCGTGTGGCTGCAGTGCGAGGCGGCGACTCGCTTTCCTTAAAGTGTTAGTAGAAAAATGGCGTTAAGTGGTGTGTGTGTTTGTCGGGCGTGGCGGTAGGGAAGCGTGTGTGTATTATTGTGTGTTTTAGATTACGTCTGGGCGTCCAGCTGTGTGTGTGACAGCAGGTTTCGGGGCGTCGGGTAACCGAACACCGGCAGAAAGCCTTGGTGCAACTGCGGCTTTACACACACTCACTAAGCGACAGTCTCACTCCGCAGCGTCGGCTCGATCCCCTCCGCTTTAACGTCGGTCAGGAAAATGGAAGTGGACGCTTCCGGTCAGGCTGGTTGTACTGGTTAACGGTCGATGTGTTACAGCGTTTAGTGGGTTTTGTATTGACTTAAAAACAAAGAATTCCCATTAAACATGATGCACAACTCAGCAACGCTGAAACCGTGTGCAAGAAATATTTGAAAGGGTATTTTACGACGGAAATGAATGTACATTTTTTGGGAAGAGATGTAAGTATTTTGTCAAAAATTTCAGATCATCAGGAAAACGCTGCTTTTTTCTTTCTTTGGATCAGACAGAAAAAATCCACACCCTGATTAACTGCAAAATAACGCAGGACATTTTCACCAAACGACTTGTAACAAATAAGATAGTTCCCCGCGTTAACAGGAGAGTTGATCTATTTTGAAAAGCCGCGTCTTTTTAAACGTGAACCACTCTGTCTAATTTACCAGAGAAGCCTGACATAAGTCCAGGAAAATGAGACGCGTCGGCGCGGCCGCGCTGAAGCCTTGTGCAGCAGTTTCACCAACCGTTCCGTCTCCGTGAGGACCAACAGTGAGTCCATTACTGTTGTACAAGGCTTGGGGCGCTCTCATCACAATGGAACATTCTAGCGTCTGGCTTTTTTATCTACAAGTTGATGTCAGCACTCACTTCATCTACGTGAACAGCGCTCTGGAAACACCAGTCTCCGGGCTGAGCACATGAGAGAGGGAGAGATGGAGGGACGGAGGAGGTAAAGGGAAGCAGAGAGAGAGTGAGAGAGAGAGTGAAGAGGAGGATGGGAGGTGAAGGTAGGAAGGGAAGAAGGGAGGGAAGCAGAGAGAGAGGAAGAGAGAGAGAGAGGTATGGGGGGGGCAAGAGAAGAGGCAGGAAAGGAGAGATGTAAAGAGAGAGCGGAAGGAGGAGGTTAGGAGGAAGAGAGAAGGAGGAGGGAGAAAGAATTGGGGAGTTGAAGGAGAGAGGAAGAGGAAGAAAAGAGATAATAACAGAAGAAGGGAGAGCAGTAGAGGAGGTAGAGGGGGAAGGAGGAAAAAGTTAGGGGAAGGAGGAGGAGAAGGGAAAGTGGGAGAGAGGTAGAAAGGAAGAGAGAGAAAGGTAGCAGGAAGGAATGACGGAGGGGAGGAGATGGAAAAAGAAGTATTAACAGAAGAAGGAGAGCAGTGGGGAAGGAAGAAGACAGCAGATGAAAAAGGGTAGAAAAGGAGGAAGAGAGGGGGAAAAAGGTGGTGGGAATGATGACAGAGGGAGGATGGAAAAAAAGACAGAAAGAAAGAAGTGAGAGCAGTGGGGGAAGGAAGAGACAGATGAAAAGGAGTGGGGAAGGAGGGAGAAGGTAAGTGGGAGAGAGAGGTAGAGGAAGGAATAGAGAAAAGGTGGGGGGAATGAAGGGGGCAGAAAACAGGCAGAGAGGTAGAGGAAAAGAGGAGATGGAGGGACAGGAGAGAGATGGTGGAAAGAGAGATAAGTAGAGGGAATGATAGAAAGAGGGATGGAGGGAGTGGGAAGTGGGGGGAAAAAGGGAGTGAGGTAGACTGAGGGAAGGAGGTAGAGTAGGGATGAAGATGGAGAGAGAGATGAAGAGATGAAGAGAAGCTAAGAAGAGATGGAGATGGGGGGGAGAAAAGAGATGGAGAGACAGATGAAGAGATGGAGAGAGATGGAGAGAGATGGAGAGACAGATGAAGAAGTGGAGAGAGAGATGGAGAGAGAGATGAAGAGAGATGGATGGAGAGAGATGGGGGAGAGGGCGGAGAGGCGGGAGAGAGAGATGGAGAGAGATGGAGACGGAGAGAGAGAGATGGATGGAGAGAGATGGAGAGGCGGGAAGAAAGGAGGCGGAGAGAAAGCGGAGAGAGCCGGAGAGAGAGGCAGGAAGAGAGCGGAGAGAGAGAGAGATGGAGAGATGGAGAGAGGCCAGGAGAGATGGATGGAGAGAGATGGAGAGAGAGCGGAGAGAGAGAGGAAGGCAGGAGAGAGAGATGGAGAAAGCAGAGAGAGCCGGAAGAGAGCGAGAGAGAGAGAGCGGAGAGAGAGAGCGGAGAGAGAGATGGAGAGAAGATGAGAGAGAGATAAAGAAGAGCCCACTGTTAATGGAACCTCCCTCCTCTTCCTATCTTCCATCCTCCTTTCTCCACCATTTCTCTACTCAACACACACACACACACACACACCTAGAATAAACTTTTCCGCTCGTCCTGGTGCGTCTCCTGCTGCTTTATCTGCTGTGTGTGTGAGGTGGAGAGACATGTCGGGACACGGGACACGAGTCTCTACACACGCCGCTTTCTCAACAAACCCAAACGCTTTCTCCTCCCCTGACCTCGTGCATAGAGCTCGCTCCGGGGCGAAGGCTGCATTCCACAATCAGCTCTCCATTACTACCAGCAATCTACAGAGCCACCTCTTGTAGCACTACACACACCTCTACACAACTGATAACACACACACACACACACACACACTGCACTCTACACAACTGATAACACACACACACACACACACACACCGCACTCTACACAACTGATAACACACACACACACACACACCCTCTACACAACTGATAAACACACACACACACACACACACACACACACACTCTACACAACTAACACACACACACACACACACTGCACTCTACAACTGATAACACACACACACACACACACACACACACCTCTACAACTGATAACACACACACACACACACACACACACACACACACACACACTGCACTCTACACAACTGATAACACACACACACACACACACACTGCACTCTACACAACACACACACACACACACACACACACACACACTACACTCTACACAACTGATAACACACACACACACACACACACTGCACTCTACACAACTGATAACACACACACACACACACACACACACACACACACACCTGCACTCTACAACTGATAACACACACACACACACACACACTGCACTCTACACAGCAATATACACACACACACACACACACACACACACACACTGCACTCTACAATGCTACACACACACACACACCTGCACTCTACACAACTGATAACACACACACCTCCTACACAACTAGTAACACACACACACACACACACACACACACACACACACTCTACACAACTGATAACTGATTTTTGTCAGACTTTTGTTTTGTGATTTATATCATTTTATATATTTTATATTGACAATACTTATTTTTAAACATGTGAAATAACTTTAGATTTAAAACAAGTAAAATAAAAGTCATTGTTTGTCTATTATCAAAAATAAAAATTATTTCATATTTAAAATATATATTTAAAAATAAATATAAAATAATATTTTATACCAACATTACACTGCCTTTATTTAAGTGCAAGGTTACCTTAGTTAACATCAAATTCAAGCACCTTTCAAGAACTTTCCAGGACCAATATCCTCAAATTCAAGGACCCGCGCATGGCGGCATTTACCTACTGCTACCGCTGAATATGTTATCAATAAACAATTTTAGATGCATATTCAATAAGGACTGAAAAGACTGTAAAATACTTTAAGAAGTTTATTTGGGACAAAGGTCCTTCGCCAAACCTCCGCATAGCTTTTCTTTGGCAAGGCATGCATCTGGAATTTGCATTTCCGGGCATCAGGCTGGCAGCGACTCTTCAAAAACTTCACTTTCACTCAAAGTAACTCTGGTTTGCACCCTCGCTGCATTCGTTGACTACGTCTGGGGAAACACGAGAATGTAGTGCGAAAATGTACAGAAAAGAACAAAGCGAACTTCATAAATTAAAAATGCGGTGTAGGCATTGAATCTAAACAAACATGGTGGCAAAATAATAACATATTAACAGCCCAGTGCGTCATCCATGAAATTTCAATTCTAAAAATATTCAAGGACTTTCAAGAATAAGTGTCTTTTTATGCCTGTTTTCCAGCTTTCCAGGGCCTTGAACTTATTTAATTCCAGATTCTAAACTTTCAAAGTTCAAGGACCATTAGAACCCTGTAAATAAAACGTATTATTATTAAATAAAACATCATTATTATTATTATTATTGCATTTGCTTGTTTAGACCTAAATAACTTCGTCATATTTTATTTTTTAAATAATTATACACTGATAAAAGTACTGTTCCTTGTTACATAAGCAACCCTGCTTTTCTGCTCAGCCATGGCACCACCAGCGCGTTCAACAAGGCAAATCATGGGTAAACTGGGCCGATACAGAGGAAGGTCAGGCGGAAGGCCTTGGGGTGCGCATCAGTCGGTCTGCCCACGCGGTCCAGCGTTAAAGCAACAATTACACAGCAGACTCCTAATGGAAGGTGTGTGCGGGGGAAGAAAGAAAAGATGAGACAGAAGGGGAGTAGGAGGAGAAAGGAAAGAAGATGTGGAGGGAGGAGGGAGGCAGAGGGAGGAAGATGGGAGGAGCAGGAGGAGGAAAGAAAAAGTGGAGGGGAAGATAAGGAGGAGCAGGAGGTATGAGGGAGAAAGAGGAAGAGGAGGAGGAAAAGGAGGAGGAAGAAGAGCAGGGAGGAGGAGGAGAAAGAAGAGGAGGAGAAGAGAAGGAGGAGAAGGAAAGAAGAGGAGGGAGGAAGAGAAGAATGAAAAGAGAGGGAAAGTTAAGGGAAGAAGGGATGGAGGAAAGGCAGGAGGAGGAAGAGAGGGAAGAAAAGAGCAGGGAGGAGGGAGGGAAGAAGGAGGGAGGAGGAAAAGGAGGAGGAAGAAAGAGGGAAGAAGGAGGAAGAAGAAGAGGAGGGAGGAGGAAAGGAGGAGGAAGAAAGAGGAAGGAGGAAGAAAGAAGAGGAGGGGGAGGGAGGAAAGGAGGAGGAAGAAGAGGGGGAAGAGGAGAGGAGAGAAGGGGGGAGGAAGAGGGAGGAAGAGAAGGAGGAGAAAAAGGAGGAGAAGAAGAAGGAGGAGGAGGAAAAGGAGGAGAAGAAGAAGGAGGAAGAAGAAGAGGAGGGAGGGAGGAAAGGAGGAGGAAGAAGAGGAGGAGGAAGAGGAGGAGGAAGTGAAGAGGAAGAGAAAGGAGGAGGAGGAGCAGAAGAAGGAGGAGAGGAGGAAGAAAAAAAGAGGGAGGAGGACCCGAGGAGGGGAAGAGAAATCTACGAGGAGGAGGAGAGAGACGATGAGGCGGAGGAAGAAGAGGAGGCGTTCACTTGGGGCGCTGAGGCTGAAACGTTGCCGTGAATAATGCATGTTTTAAGTAGCAGCGTGTAACAGAGCCGGGCGAAACAGCGTTCCGCGAGAGTTCCTCCATGTGTAAACCGCTGCTATCCTTCTTCTCCCTCGTTCATACGCTCTGCGCCCCCGAGAGACCCCCCTGCACTCGTTTACCCCTCATCCTTCACTCCTGCTCATCCAGAGCCATGTCAGCTGTTAGCTCCTCGTCTCCGAGCGTCTGGTCGTGAAGAGAAACCGCCCGGTTCTATCAGAAACTGCAGTAGAGGTTTAACAGACAGGCGGGGCGAAGGACATGAAGAGCAGATAAAACACCTGCTCACCTTCATCTGCAGCTCAACATATCAGCATCGCCAAACACAACCGCTGCTCAGACCCGCGACAACAAATACCTCCCTACTGCACTTTGAGGAGGAGGAGAACAAAAATAAAAGCGAAAGAGGGGGGATGAAGAGAAAGAAGAGAACCTGCGAGAGAGGGAGAAAAAAGACAGAGAACAAAGAGAGAGAGAACATAGAGAGATAAAGGAAAAGAAGAGAGAACAACAGAACAAAAACATAAAGGGAGAAAAAACCTGCAAGACAACACAAAGGAGGAGGCGGAGAAGAGGCGAGAAAGAGCAGAGAGAGAGTCGAGAGTACTTTTCTCATGAGTACCTCAGTGGTACCTTTTACCGGTCCGGGACTTGAACCAGCATTATTCAAACCACAGGGTCAACTCCCTAACCGTTACTACTCAACTGCCTGGTCAGAGCTCACTGACCAGCTCTGCACTGTAAATGAGCTCGATAATTATAGTGGCACCACCACGACAACGTTCTCAAAAAGCGAGGCGAGCAGGTGAAGCTGAAGGCTGGGGGCAGGCAGGTGGCCGGAGTTTGGTGCAGGTGAAACACCGTGGAGTCCACACAAAGCCACTACCCAGCTAGAGCAGCGCAACAACCCGGCCGCTCCTGATGTCAGGTGCTGCACTCCCCACATGACCAGACACAGTCCAGCACGCTCACTTCACCGCCTGCTCTCAGCCCCACTGCGCCTCAGAGACATAGCGCTGCAGAAAACTCCTAGACCCATAAAGCAAACCAGAACTACAGAGGAAGACCACCCAACACACACACACACATAGCAGACACACACACATGCATACGCGCACACACACACACGCAGACACACACACATGCATATGCAGCATATACACACAGACACACACACGCAGACACTGCGCCCAGACACACACGCGAACGCCTTACACACACGCAGACACACACACAACAAAAGCCTTCCGCTTCCCTGCTGCGACCAGTAACAGCTCTGACCTCAACTCCATCAACTTCTAATGCTAACGACGGAGCGAGAGAGAAGAGGAGGAGTTCTGAAGAGCGGAGGAGGTGGGGGAGAGAGAGAGAAGTACAGAAGAGAGTGATAGAGGAGAGAGAGAAAGTGAGGGAGGAGCAAAGTGAGAGAAGCAGAAAAGAAAAGAAAGAAAGAAAGAAAGATAGACAGAAGAGCAAGAAAAAAGACAGGAACGAACACAGAGAAAAAAAGAGAAGAGAAGAAAAGAGTAGCACTCTGATGAAGAATAAGGGAAAAGATATACACACAGAGAAAAGTGAGAGAGAGGAAGAGGAAAGAGAAATAAAAAACCATCAATCCCTCCATCCCCTCTTTCTCTCTCCTCACTCTCAATCTCCATCCCTCATAACCTCTCTCCCTCCATCAATCTCTCCCTTCCACTTCTCTCGCTCTCGTTCTCTCCCTCCCTCTCTCACTCCCTCACACATCCCTCCCTCCCTCCCTCGCTCGCTTTACAGCAACACATAACCTTCGGATACGTAGTTACTAAGCTCTCTAGAGCAGTGGGACTCGTCTCCTCTGTGCTGTGCAGCATGCTTGCCTCTCAGAGCCATCACACACTCACTGGATCTGCACGCTCACACACACACACACGCACACACACACACACACCTGCCACACACCTGCCTTTACCCACCACACACACACTCGCACACAGCAGTCATCCACACATCATATGGAGTACACACACACACACACACACACACACTCGCACACACACTACTTTACACTCGCACCTGCAGCTCCTTGTCCTTTACACACACACACTGTACGCACACACACCTGCCTTGCCCCTCCCCTTTACCTTGCCTTTTATCATACACACACACTCGCACACACACACACACACACACACAGTAGCCTTGCCTGCCTACCTCGCCCTACGCACACACTACTTTGCCCCTTGCACACACATACACACACACGCTCACACACGCAGCATGCCTTTTACTCGCCCTGCACTTGCCCCTTGCTTGCACACTTTCGCGCACGCACACACCTCGCCTGCCTGCCTTTACATGCGCGCACTCACGCAGCACTTTGCCTTGCACTGCTTTCCCCTTTACCTTTCCTTTGCCACTTGCGCACTCACGCACGCGCACATGCACACACTCGCACGCGCACACACGCACACACCGCCATGTGGCCTTTAAGTGAGGACTGATTATAGTTCAGTCCTTACACACACACAAACACACACTCACCTGGTCCTGTGTGGCGTTCATTTTAGGACTGATTACAGTTCCCTCTCCGCACCGCTACACACACACAGACACACACACACACTCTCAGAAACTCAAACTCACACTCCAGACAGGCAGAGAGCTGAGTCACACCCAGAGAAACAAAAAACACACACAACCTGCTTTTATTTGTGCTGAGGTATCGCTTTAGTGTCTCTTCTCTCTCTCTCTCTCTCACACACACACACACAGACACACACACACACACAGACACACACAGCAATTAGCTGAGGAGATGTCAGACCACAGCAGAGGGTGAGAGCCTCAGGACCACCAGCACGGAGAGCGAGATAAGCTATCTCCTGAACTAATTGTGATTGCTGAATGCTGAAACAACACAGAAAGGGTTAAAAGGTGAAAAAAAGGTGGAGAGGAGACATGAGGCGTGTTGTGTGTGTGACGTTTCTGCTGATAGCTGACCCAGCTGCTCAACTACGAGCTGCTGGATTTGTGCTAGTGATTCATCATCAGAAGTATGAACTAATCAACATTTCTGAACTAATAAGCAACATGATACAGTTTTTTTTTAGGGATGGACCATAATAACTTGGAGATCATGAGTGGAATCTACAAGGGTACCCGATGTTACAGGACACATTTGTTGTACGTCCGAAAGGCAGCGCTCGTGCCAGGCGTGTCCAAACTCCGAGGTGAGATTTTACACTGCCCATGCCTCCCGTCTTAAAAACTCTGGGCGTGTTGGGGGATATTTATAGGCAAAATCTCGTCTTCTGGCGCTCAACTCTGCCTAGCATACGAAAAATGTTTACTATATAAACTGTCGTTTGCCTGTTTAGCGATTGTGAGATTGCACATAGAGCTGTGTCTGAGCATTCTCTCACCATTAGTATAGTGGGTAAGGTGCTCTTATCATACCTATATGGTAGTATGCATTTCAGCAAAAGTTGAGGCTGTAACCGCGTGTAGCACTAGATGAGTGCACATGGAGTGTGACGCGCCCTGTATGACTTGCTACACCACAAAGGCGGGAAATGACTTTTTCTTGAAATGTTGTGCACTACGCTGGAAACGCTCCGCCCTCGCTCCACCCTGCTTTCACGCTCGCTTGACTTGGGGCTGTGTTTGAAATGTCAGAGCTATGGCAGTTACTTTTGTGCCAAAATTCTGAGCGTGCAGCGGGACTTTGGCCAACAAAAGTTCTTGTCTTTATCTTGCGAACTTTACCGTGCTCCATCTCGCCTCCTGCCTTCCCTCATTTTTAGGAATGGGGTATAGGCTTCATAAGCATGAAAATATTGGATATCGGCATCGACCAATAATTCCCTTACAGTGCAACTCTAGTTTCAACTTTTGACACAAGCGCACACACTCCTCCTAACAGAAAATCTTAATGTCTAAAGATGATATCAGCTCTCATTTGTTGAAGAATAAATAGACTGATCACTAAACAGAGTGATGACTAAGGTCTCGTCCGCACAGACGTTGAATAAACGCCCTCTGGGCGCTATACGCGTTTTGCTGCGCTTACTATTGGCCTGCGTTCCATTAGCGTTCACTGGCGTTAGCAATAAGCGTCGTTTCCTACGCATTTGTGGGGATTTTCGGCGCCAAGAAAATTGTGCAATGCAGCGTTTATTTGGCGCGCCACCTGAGCAGCAGCCAGCGAGCGCCGGTGCTGAGCGCCCGATGTGGGCGGCTACGATTTGCTCCAATGAGCAGAAAAACGATCGATGTTCGATAAGCGCTCACCTGGCGCCCGCGAGCATGAAAGCGCCTGGTTCAGGCGATCCGTGTGAGCGAGGCCTAAAAGTGCCGGAGGCGTTTTGTGCCTACATTTAAAAAGAACGGAATTAAAGAAGAAAAAAGGTTGTGGGTCAACTAGTTTAAGCTAGTCTTAATGAAATAAATCTGGACAGTATCTAAATCTGGAAAGTCAACACTTCTTTATCTAAAATCATCAGTAAGTGAGTAAAGTCAAGTTTGCATACTTTAAGCTTGCGCTGGTACATTAAATGCTTTGAATAGAGCGGTTTCAAAGTGCAGAGTAAATCAGAAAACACAGCTGAATAAGTGATGCTCGTGCGCAACCATTTATAAAAAGCACATTACGTAACCAGAAAAATCGAGAAAAAACTCATCAAGTCCACCGTACAAGCGCGCTAACAATATGAAGGCATATCTCACGGGAACGATGAAATACTAATTGGGTTTTAAAGCAGGCGAGTGAGTTACGTTGGAAGAGCACATAAGCAGACATCTCACCCTCTGCTGTAGCACAAAACATCTCTGCTCATAATGGAAGTGAAAGTGAGTGATTTTTTGTCATTGTGAACACACCACAGCATACGGTGCACCACAATGAAATGTGACCTCTGCGTTTGACCCATCCGTAAAGGAGCAGTGGGCAGCTAACAAGGGCAGCGCCAGGGTGTTCACAGTGCTTGGGGGCGGTACCCTAGCTCGCAGGTACCTCCAGTGGTAACTGCGGCCCTGGATTGAACTTCGCAACCTTCTGATCTCGGGGCCGAACACGCTACCGTTCACGCCACCAACTTCTGCTCACCAGGACAATCTCTTCGGTTTTGAAAGCAAACATTAACCGTAACCTTAAGATAAAATATGAATTTTACAGTTACAGCTCTAAAATGTGCTCAAACGTGATATATCCGATTGAAAAACTTTCAGAATAGTACTTTTTACACCTCTAAATGTTCGGTAAAGTATGCAGAAAATATTTCATTTTTAAACAACATATCATATTTGGAACCGAGATGAAACATACTTAGCAAGTCAAAATCACAGAAAAATAAATAAGACAAAAATATATAATAAATGGCTGATTAAAATTAAAGGGATTCACCTGCATAACTCTAACAGGTGCAAAAAGCACATGCACTTGTTGAATTTGATCATTTTATTGTTGACTGGTCAAGTTTGTGTGATTAACCGGAAATGTTGATTATTATAATTTCCCAAATTATCGTAGCTTGTAATGTAGCAACAACAATGTGAAGTCAGACCAAGAGCTTCGTAATTAATCAAATTAATTAAAACTCACATTTATACCCTTTAATTGTTAGAGAAAATATATCATTTTTAAACTTTGTTAGTGAAAAAATCTAAATAGTTATTTAATCGTAATACAGATTTATGGTTTATGTCGCTCAGCCTCAAGTTGGGCCATGGTACTGCCCGGGACTGGCTCATTCCCAGCTAAGCAGTAGCTTTCCCACCCGAGGCGTTCTGGAGGTTAAAAATTAGCATTCAAGCGCTAGCTGGCAGCCTGGCGCTAACAAGCGCTTTTTGTTAATTATTTCATCTTTCAGAAATTAAATAGTGTTCCTCCTTCTTCAGAGGGTGGGCAGAAGCAGGGCACAAAAGGAGGCTCGACTCAACGTCTACCTTTAACCGCCTCGGACGCTCATGTTCCTTCCCTCCTCATGTCTCCTCTCAAGAATAGAGGCTCATATATTCAAGTCAAAGCAAAAACCCCCAAACCAGCTAAACTCTGTCTCTGACTCTGTCTCTGTCTAATGTCACTTAATGGCGAGGGAGGAAATAAATTCATCAAAAATAATCGATACAGACATTCAAATTTGCAAACACATTCAGGCACATTTACAGCACAAACCTTGCAAGTGAACTAAAAGCAAAATAACTGTTCATTAATAATATTCAATGTAAAATGTGCAACTAATCATGATATTGATCTGAAGTCATATCGTCCAACTCTGTCGTGAGCCAAAATGTTTGAACATCCCTTTAAAATCAACTCTCCAAAACACACACACACACACACATACTATTGTCAGTGAACTATGAAGGAAATAACTTAAACGTAATTAGGGTTGTGCGATATGACCAAAATCTCAGATCTCACCGATATGTCAGCTCATATCCAGATCGCGATATACCTCACAATATAGTATAATTTTTGTAAATTCAGTCCTAAATAAATACACTCTAACATACTTCTTACTAGGGCTGCAACAAATGATTATTTTTGTAATCGAATAATCAATCGATTATTTTATCGATTAATTGAGTAATCGGATACATTTAAAAAAAAAAAGACAATACATTTGTTATTATGCTTATTGTAGTGTGAGTAGAAGTTAGTCATATACGCTTTATGTTGTTGTATTCAATTGAAAATGAAGAAATACGAAGTTCAAGGGTCATTTTGAACCAATAAAACGAGTTGCTTTTGGCCACGCCGCCACGCACGCCACGGAGCCACATTTATGTCATTTATGTCATTTATGTGTTTTTACGCATTTACTTCTGTTTTTGCGCACACAATATCTCACAAATATGTTCACATACAGAGGGATCTGTTCTCGTCTTGATCGCGCCACTGAAAATATTGTGCGTCATTAATAAGCGTCTGTGTGAAACACAAGCGACGCGTGCTGTAACAAATAAAACAACTTTAACAAAGCTTTGATTCTAGAAAATTTGCCTCGACCATTTTTTGCAATCAAATTATTCGAGTTATTCAAAAAAAAAAAAAAAAAAACTTTTTACACAGTAAAATGACTGTAAAAGGCGGTGCTTTTTGCTGTGCTCTAGTAAGGTGCCTTTAAGGCCAGTTGTGGCACCCTTGTTGTTCCATAAATCTAACGTGAGTGTGCGGAGTGATGGAAGCGCACATACCGGCAGAGTTGAGCGCACGCAGACACCAGTGAAAGTTCCACTGCGCTCAGACTTAAGGCACAAATAAAACACTACAGTATTCTGTGTCCACATCCACATGGTGCCGTGGCGCCTGCTGCAAACCCTCGTCCAGACCATGAAGAAATATCGCTGTAAACAGTGTATTTTACCACACCACGAAATAAACCAAAGTATAATATTAAACGACAGACCTTTTAATTTCATCTTCTGATATATTTCATCATATCGCACGGCCCTAAGCACTAGTATTTGGGGCAGTCGGTGGCGTAAAGTTAAGGGTGTTCGCCGCATGATCAGAAGGTCGCAGGTTTGAATCCAGGACCGGTAAAGGTACCACTGCGGTACTCATGAGCAAGGTACTGTCCCCAAAAACTGCTCCCTTGTTAGCTGCCCACTGCTCCTTCAAGGATGGGTCAAACGCAGAGGTCACATTTGGCTGTGGTGCAGTGTGTTGTGGGCTAGGGTGTGTTCACAATGACAAAATCACTCACTTTCACTTTTGGTTTCTCAGCAGTTGGTAGTGTATCGGTTAGGGATCGAGGGGTCATTGTTAGTGATCGAGGGGTCATTGGCTCAAAGCCCGGACCGGTAAAGGTACCACTACGGTACCATCCCCAAGCACTGCTCCCTGGATGCTGCCAAAAAAGCTGCCCACTGCTCCTTCATGGATGGGTCAAATGTAGATGTCTCGTTCTGTTGTGGTGCACTGTGTTCTGTGCTGTGTTCACAATGACAAATAATCCTTACTCACTCACTGCTCGTACTGAGCTCATCCAGAGCGACTTCCATTCCATTCTAATTACAAGCAACGTGGGGTTAAGGGCCTCGCTCAGGGGCCCGACGGTGGATTTTTCAACTCTTCTGGGATTCGAACCCCAATCATGTAGACGCTGGAACAAGATTTTCAGTCTCTCTTCTTCTCGTCACTGCAGATTTTTTGTGCCAGCTCCCTGCAGCAAAACAAAGCGTCTGGCCCCTGTTCCGGTGGTTTGGGCAGGTAGGGCAGTGGAGGGGGGTTACCGAGTACATGTTTTACCTGCCCCACAGACATGAAGAGGAGCCCAGGTGGTCTGTTTGATCAGCAGAACAAAAGGGAAGGCAAACAAAAACCAAAAAAGAAAACAGACAAAGACCGTAATCACACCGTGTTCCAGTCCGGAACGGGGATAATCTGACTGGAAGAACTGCGAAGGCTCGGCACGGACGGAGGCTGGAATGCGAGGGGAAAGAAAACAAGAGAAGATAATGAAGGGTCACGCTTCTGTTTTTAGAAGAACTTCCTTTAAGGACGTCCAGGCTGTCATCGTGGAGCCGCAAAGCTCAGAGGTGCGGAATGCACCAACACATGAGGTCATGAAGGATCTTTACAAAGGACTCGTGTGTTATTCGTCTCGGGGCTTTTATAGAACAGTCACTGTCACAGAGCAGCTTAAAATAATTCATGAGTGAAAACTCAGCGTATAGATGCCGGGGAACATCTTCCTCAGAGGACGTGAGGAGGAGGAGGGAATAGGGCTGGGCGATGTGGGCAAAAAATAATATTGTGATATTTTTAAGTTATATCGCGATATCTCATAATATATAGCTCACGATATATTATCTCTTTCTGGGAGAGAACTACATTTCCCACAATCCCCTGTGCCGCGACTCGGAGCCACGTCAAAATAACGCGAGGTGGAATAATACAAACTAAACAGCTGTATTACGAGTAGAACGCTGGTTATTATTTATCAAATAAAATACGAATTTTGTCTGTAATAATGGGGAAGATTTGACTGAACTGGAGTTTTGTGAGTAATGGCGTTATATCGCGAGCGCCCGCATCAAGTCGCGGGAAACCACGCACAGCTCGTTTACATCCCGAAGAGTAGATTTATGCGTGTTTACTAGAGCTGAAACGATTATTCGAATAACTCGAATAATTCAATTACAAAAAATGGTTGAGGCAAATTTTCTAGAATCAAAGCTTTGTTAAAGTCGTTTTATTTGCTACAGCACGCGGCGCTTGTGTTTCACACAGACGCTTATTAATGACGCACAATATTTTCAGTGGCGCGATCAAAACGAGAACAGATCCCTCTGTATGTGAACGTATTTGTGAGATTGCGTGCACAAAAACAAGTAAATGCGTAAAAACACATAAATGACATTTTTTGCGATGTTAATACACGAGCTGTGTTTGTGAACACGCGAGCGCCCGCGTAAGCGCCATTACTCGCTAAAACGACCGTTTCCGTCAAAACGTCCCCTTTATTACGGACAAAACGCATATTTTAACTGATAAATAACCACAACAAGCAGCGTTCCACTCACAATGCAGCCATTTACTGAGATTTTCCCATCGATTTTTTCATAGTTCGTTCCCGAACGCGCTGAACCCTTTATTGTGACGCGGCTCCGTGGCGTGCGCGGGGGATTGTGGGAAATGCAGTTCTCTTCCAGAAAGGCCAAAAGCAACTCATTTTATTGGCCAAATTGGTTCAAAATGACCCTTGAACTTCATGTTTCTTCATTTTCAATTGAATACAACAACATAAAGTGTATACGACTACCTTCTACTCACGCTACAATAAGCATAATAACAAATGTATTGTCATTTCTGTTTTTTTTTTTAATGTATCCGATTACTTGATTAATCGATAAAATAATCAACAGATTATTCGATTACAAAAATAATCATTTGTTGCAGCCCTAGTGTTTACACCTTTACTTCTGTTTCTGTGCACAGAATAACAGAACCAGCGCTGTTTTTCTACGGAACCACGCTGTTCACTTCCATTTCCAATTCATGTCTCTGAAATCGTGTGATATTCAGCTCCTGTCTCTACACGCTCTCTTACTCCGCTTCCAGAACAAAACAGGCTAACAGGCTAACAGGCTAACGAGCAACGCAAAATCACTAGAGTGACAGGTTTACGCTAAATGCTAAGCCCCGCCCCGGTCCGACAGCCGATTTGCCGATGCCACTGTCAATCTTCATTTTCTCCAGAACGTTCTGGATGGGGGAGTGAAGGGCAGAGAAGCGAAATGCGAAAGTGACGTACATGCTGTCTGTTTAACATTAATCTCGCGATATTCATAATAATCATTTACTACATCGCGCGTGGAATAAGCCGCGATACATCGAGTATATTCAGTATATCGGCCCACTTTTATGGGGAAAAAATATCCCAGCTTTCATAGTTGAGTATATTTACATTACAAACCTTGTCAGTGAACTATGAGGGCGAAAAACAAACAAACAAACTTATTATTTATTATTGTCAGAGGTAAAATGTTTATTTAATCGTAGAGCGGGGCGATATGAACAAAAATATCACTATTTTTTGTCATATCGATCGATTTCAATCATCCCGATACATTTTATCACACTGTTGCTTCGTGTGCAATCGGCAAATTTGTATCGCTGCCTGTGATTGGCTGTTGTGCTGGCGTCATGCCTGTGGCAAAGTGGGCAAACAAGTGTGATCAAATTTTATCACCTACGTTCATCATCGTAATCGTCATCACATCTTTCTCTATTAAAAATTGAGATTGTTTTATCGTCCAGCACTATTGAATCACGATACTGATTTCAGGGCGTATCGGCCAGACCTCATACCTTCCCAAACAAATACTTCATCTCTTGAGGTCGAGCACTGAGCTGCTGCTTGGCACTATTCTCATTTCAGAGCTCCCGGTTTTGGATTTCATCTGCTTCTCTTCCTCCAACTCGCCCTGTTCTCTGTCATGCACTCCGTAAGGTTTCTTCCCCTCCTTATTGACATCATTTCTGCAGAAGAGTTTTGGGTAAACAAAGCAGCGTGACGAGAGACGAGCGGTGCATCGCACGCGAGGAAACGCTGCCACGATCAGCGGGAGACAGAGAGCGGCTTCAAGTCGTCTGTTGTGAGTCTTTTGTCTTCACCGTCTGACTCTTACCTTACCACGAACTTTCAGGCGAGGTTGGGCGATTAAATCAATATCACAATTATTTAAACATTTTACCTGGATAAAGATTTATGAATTATCATTTTATTTTGTTTGGTTTTTGAACTCATAATTCACTAATAAGATTTGTACTGTAAATATGCTCTATTATAGGGATGCACGATAATATCGGAATAATATCGGAATCTGCGATATATTTTAAGTCATTGGCATCGGACTGATGCTTAGATTTGCCCAGTGTTTTCAGTCGATATTTGATGATGCATTTATTGTACGTGGGAAAGGTAGAGCTGTTCTCTGGAATACAGTCAGATGAATACTATATTGTAATAAACAAAACAACTTAGATGGAAACGTTTGCGATATGTGTGCATTATTGCTAAGCAAAGTTATTGAAGAGTGCAAAATTTCATCCAGTTTGCAGGCTGAGTTCTCATAACATTAACAGAATTCTTTTTAAAAAAGACTAATGATTTTTTAAATAATCAAAATAATCTACACGGGCAAAATTACGCCGATTATAGGTTCCGAATACCGGTTTCGATTCATTTTCGATTAATCGTTCAGCTCTACTTTTAGAGACCTTAAAACGAGGCAAACTCCCAACACGCTGACTCGCACGACAAAGGCAGGGCCCTCAAAGTTCCAGTCCAAATTACACCAAGGAGCACGAAAAAGCCTCGACGGAAACCACCGCAGCCTCTGGAAACCCCTGCAAAAATATAAGGCAGCGCAGCGCTGACCAAAGCAGCTTAAAGTTCTTAAAAACCGCAACTCGGCCATTACTCAAAGGAAGCGAGACCCGCCATGCCACGAGCAGAGCCGGTCCAGAGAACGCTGCACGGAAATGCACTGAGCTTCAGGAAAGAAAGCGAAACATTACTCATTTTGACCCAGAAGTGAGTTTGGAAAAAGCATTCTTTTGTTCAGCAGGACACAGCAAACATTACCGTACGGGAGAGGTCAGAAGCTCTGCGGCAAGACGAGAACAAAACAAAAAAAATTAACCGCCACCGAAACCAAAACAAATGTACATCGTCTCTGGGCTGGGATATTAAATATGGGATATTTCTTCTAACACATGACAACATTTCGTGTATTTTAAAATTACAGTTTTTTAGTCAATTTAAATGTGTATGATTTGTCATTGTGAACACAGCACAGTGCACCACAACCAAATATGAAACATGAATATGAGCATTTCACCCATCCATGCAGCAGTAGTGGGCAGCTGTTTCTTTGCAGTCCCCAGGGAACAGTGCTTGAGGAACGGTACCTTGCTCTTTAGTACTTCAGTGTTACCTTTACCTGTCCGGAACTTGAACCGGCAACCTTCTGATCATGGGGTTAACTAACTAACCCTTACACTACCAATGGGACATGAACACACTGACACTGACTCATATCCATCACTGGCTCATGAACTGAATTAAAATTCTAACTGAATCAAAGTCTGTTATGAAACAAAGTCAATTTGAATCAAAATCGTTTAGAATTACATCAAAGTCTGATACGATACAATTTCAATAGAAATTGTTTGGAATCGAATTCTGTTACGATACGATTTCAATTTGATTTAATTCAATTTGTGACCGGTGATCAAATCGAAATCGTAAGACTTCGTGATTTCAGCAGATGCTGAATCGTCCATTGAATCTACAGTATATAACGTGTATCGTGATGAAACTTGTGATTTACGCTCCGCCGGCTGATGACCTTCCGCTGACCCACGGCCCGTCATAAGCGCAGCGTAACAGTTTTAATCAGGAGAGCGCTCTAACGACCGCAATATCGGTGACGTACTGCCGCGATATCGCCCGGACGTGATCCATGTTATAATTACGCCGTCTCCGATTTGGCCACACGAACACGGCGGCTGCAGTGGCGTCGCCTCGAGCAAATCTACATTTTTTTGGTCTGCATTAGGCATATAAATGATGTTTTATTCATGCGGGGGAAATGTTATTCCTGGAGCGTGTTAGGGGAGCGGACTCGATATATTTGTTCTCCAAACGACAGTAATGTGTGTTTATTTAATATGAGGGAAGGAGGGAAAGGTCAAATAGTGTGTTACAGACTCGACAAACCAACAGCAAGCATCTCAGCTTCAGTTAGGGATGAGCGATATGACGAGCTGTATCAGATGAAGAAATATTGTTTATTTTGTGGTGTAGGAAAACACGGTTTACATTTTTTTAGCCTTTAGATCAGACCCTCCAGGATTTTGCGATGTTGCGATCTCAACTATCAACACAAATTCAGCAAATCCTCACAAATTCATTACTACTAGAGATGGGCCGATACCACTTTTTTATGTCCGATACCGATATTGTAAATTTGGATATCTGCCGATACCGATACAAATCCAATACAGTCACAGTTAAGACATAAAACAATGCTTTAAAATGTCTGAACACATGACTGAGATTATTGTTATGCTTAATGCTTAAATGCTTGATTTAAATCCTGTTTTCCTACTAAAACAATGTAATAATTACACACACACATGTATATGCTAAATTATTTGTTCTCAAAAATTGTTCATTTAGACATATACATATTTCTTCTTTCTTATTGATTACACTATATTATTATAAAATGGAAAAAAATTGATCAATTGAAAATGAAATACTGAAGTTTGTCATTTTTAATCAATTTGGCCTATAAAATGAGCTGCCTTTGCAGAGAATTACATTTCCCACAATCCTCTGGGCAATGATGATGCGCAGTGATGATGCGCTGGGCGCGCGTTCCAGAATAAACGATGGAAAATCTAAATAAATGGCAGAACTGTGAGTAGAACGCTGGTTGTTGTGGTTATTTATCAGCTAAAATATGGTTTGTGTCTGTAATAAGGGGGGCATTTTGACCGAACTGGAGCGTTTTAGCGAGTAACGGCGCTCATGCGCGCGGTCATTAACACAGCGCACGTTTACATCGCGAAAAATGTCGAAAAATGTTTTAATGCATTTACTTCTGTTTTAGTGCACGGAACATCTCACAAATACTATCACATGCAGAGGGATCAGGTCTTTTCTTGATCGCGCCACTGAAAACGTTGTGTGTCACTATTAAGCCTTCGTGTGAAATACAAGCGGAGCTGCTCTAGCGAGTAAAATCAATTAAACCAAGCTTTGATTCTAGAAAAATTGCCTCGACCATTTTTGTAATAGAATTATTCGAGTTATCGGAACAATCGTGCGTGCGTGCACACATTTACAGATCGACCCGATGCCACCGATACCCGATCCAGCTGTTTGAGCCCGTTATCGGACCGATACCGATCCACATATCGGATCGGTTACATCTCTAATTACTACCATGCAATTTTGACCAATTACTGCACCTTTTCTGTAATTTTTGACCAATTCTTAAGCTTCCCGCAAAACACTGAGCCATGAGTCGGCGAACTCACTTCCTTGTTACGTTTAGAAGACGCAGGAAACATGATAAAAACGCCTCACATTTACCTTCAAAAATAACTAAACGATTAATTGTTAATAAAAATAACCGTGATTTTTGTTCCCTTCATTTGAATTCATTGTTAAAGAATCAGTATAAAGGGGGGCAAAATCACAAATCTTTCCACAGCTTTGACTACGACACATTCAGGACAGGAATTAACAGGCGTATGGTTTGACTGATTTAGAGCCTGTGTCCGCCAAACGTGTTCTTTTCCCGTTGAGAGCGGTCAAAACCTCACTTCCAGAGCGCTTTCTCTCAGCACTCTTTGTTGCTAAGTTATGAAAAGCGTCATGGAGCAGTTCCACGTGCGTTCCTATTTCAACGTGTTTCTATGAGATCGCTAGTTTAGCCGACGAGATGGAGAGAAACAGCATCTTAGTGTTAGCGGCAGCGTTTGAAATAGATTCTCACACGTCTTCGAGACGAGATTGGGCGCATGAAATAAACCATGCAAGTAAGCAGTCAGGAGTGTGCTACCAGTTTATATGTTCTGGCCCTTCCACGATTTTGATTGGCTAGCATTGACGAGCGCAGTGATGTTCTAAGAGTTGAACGGATTCCAACTTGAAGCACTCTGAGCGCTGCGGTAAAAAAAACGTCTCCACCGACGCTTAGCGCTCTGAACGCTCACTGGATTTGTACTAAAAATAAGCGTAAAAACGGAATTTGGTGAACACAGGCCGTAAAATCCAAATCAGCAAAACCTTTTTGACGTCTTTTTCTCAAATTCACCTTCACAACAGCGCGGCAGACAAAAGCCTGAGCTCCATATGGAGCATAATTTGCCACCGTGTTCAGATTGACACAGAATGGCACCCGGAGGATCGTGCAGACAAAGTCATCCGGGAAATTAACTATTAAACAGTCCCTTCCGGATAAATATTCATCCAGATCTCGTCCGCTATCGGAGACGCCCGTGGGCTGGAGCTCCCCGAACTCCTGCGGAATGGAAACTCGTCTGCTTTCAAAGTCGTTCGTAATCGTTTTTAACGCCTCGAGCAGAAAAACTGGAGCACAAACGCCGGCCCGTTGCTGCTCTGACTAAGGTCAACGCTTTCTATTGTCTACACAAGGAAAAGGAACAACCTCGCGGCCGTCGAGGTGAAGTGCCGCGCTGGGTTAAGTCCTGCCTCAGACGAACCCACCCGTCTGGAAAAAGAGCTTGTTTTGATGCGAGCGGCGCAGTCAATTAGGCAGAGGAGGCGGAACTAACGCGATTAGAGAGGGAGATAAAGGCTTCATCATCGACGGAGGAGACATGCCGCGTCTCAATCCAAAAAAATGGCCGCCCAATCTTATTGAATGCAAAAAGGATGGTTTAGGTGAAGTTTAATCTAATCTCTAATCTTTGTGTGGGTGAATTAAAAAAGAAGAGAGTGAAAATAAGGACAAGCAAAATAAAAAAAAAGGTTCGATCACCACTTCGACAGCTCCAGTCGAGATCAGAGATTCAAAGTTGTGAAAGATTCAAAAAGTGAAACCCAAAAGGATCCTGATGCATCAGATAGAAATCTGAATTTTACAAATTAGGGCCTGTTCCCACCCAAAGACGGTTTTTGCGCTGGCAGCGTCTATTTTTAATCCTACAAATCCTATGAGCTTCAACCTTCAGAGCGCTAAGCAACTTCAACGGGAAAAAGACATTTTTTACACTCCATTCAACTTTTAGAACAGCGCTGGGCTCGTCAATGTCACGTCTCTCTTGTTAGCCAATCAAAATCGAGGAAGGGGCGGAACATACGCAGTCAAGAACTTACTAACAACAACGGTGACGTATCTGCAGCAGCTGGAGAAGCTTATTTTGGCTTTATTTACATAGTTTGAATGAGACAAAAAACTACACTTACGTGATCAAACCCCTAATCGGTGCTACTCTCCCAGATGTTTTCTTGCACGGTTTATCTCATGCACCCAATCTCTACGTCTCCGAGACATGCGAGTATCTAGTTCAAACGCTGCCGCTAATGCCGAGATGCCATTTCTCTCCAGCGTAAAGATGATCTCTTTTATGTCGGCTAAACTACCCACCTCAAAGGAACACGTTATAAGGTTTACACGAAACAGAAACGAACGCGGAAGTGCCCGATGATGCTTTTCGTAACTTAGCAACAACAAGCGCTGAGAGAAGTGCAGAGAAAGCGTGTGAAAGCACGATTAATCTCCCACATCATTAGCTCATTCAAAACCAAAAACTAAAATTCAAAAAGCATGTGTCTTTTTAATATAAGTTTCAAAAGCAAAGATTTTATAAATAAATAAATAACGACGTTTTCCAAATTCCCATCATGCACTTAAACTAACAACAGAGAAAACAACAACAGACCAAATCCTGTTTCCTGTTTAACATTTTTAAAAGCAGGTGCAGCTGATATTTCTTGAAGTTCTTGCACAAAATTTGTGAACTGGCTTGAATGCAAAGAATCAGCTTAAAAAATGCTGAAACACTTAATTTTGTGTGTTAGTAGTGAAGCGTTTATGTGCATTTCTTGTGTAGGTCTACGTGTTGTGGTGTAACCCTACATTTAAAATCATATCGAGATGTTTTTGTGCCATTAGCTCCACATCAGTTAACACAAGAACATACACGGATAAAATCTTTTTGAGCAAAACCTGATATCAAAAATGCTTATCATATACAGGAATTATGTCTAAAAATATTGCAATTTGAACCTCACATCGCCACAGCACTACTCAGTGAAAACATCTCCCGTTTGTGGACGCCACGGCAAGACGTCTCAAAGCGTAACACACCGCAAAGCTGTACATTTTACGACGCCTCGTTCGTAAACTCGTTTGATAAAAGCTGCTTCAGCACTTCCCCGCGCAGTGGCGTCAAACCTCGTCTGATTTAGCGAGGCTTTCGTTTGGTGCTGTAAATAAACCCGCTATTTACTGCTCACGATCCGATCTACAAAACGAGAGGAGGGTTCACGTCAAGTCGAGGGGGGATTTATTGTTGTTGCATATGTAACCATATTCAGAGATGCAGCACGGAGTAGAGCTCTCACCATTCGTTTAGATTAGGATTATCACGATGCATGCCATCAATTTTTACTTCACATTGCACGCAGATCGTTTACTTTGAAAGTGAGCACACAGTGCACCACAAAAAAAAAAAGTGACCTCTGCATTTAACCCATCCGTGAAGGAGCAGTGGGCAGCTAACAAGCACCCGGGAACAGTACCTTGCTCATGAGTACCTCAGTGATACCTTTACCGGCCCTGGATTCGAACCTGCGACCTTCTGATCACGGGGCGAACACCCTACCGTTACGCCATAGCTGCTACCGGGATGTTCTTTTTAATCCCAACTGGGGTCGTGGGGGGACGGAGCCTATCCTGGGAACTTACGGGTGCAAGGTGGGGACCAACTCTGGGCAGGTGCCAACACACCGCAGGGCACACACACTCACACAGACACACTCACATTTACACCTTACGGGGCCAATTTAGAGTCGTCAATTAACCTACAGTGCATGCTTTTGGACTGTGGGAGGAAACCGGAGCACCAGGAAGGAAACCCACGTGAACAACGGGGAGAACTCCACACAGAAAGATCCTACTACCGAGCCGGGGATCGAACCCAGGATCGTGCCGCTGTGAGGCGGCAGCGCTAACCACTGCGCCGCCGTGCTTAAAGTGCAGTGCCGTGATTTGCAGAAGCAAGACGTGTGAAACAATAAAGTCGTGTCTCGTTTTAATGAGCGCCGCGAAAACGTGGGAAGCGTGCTGCTCTGGGGACGCAATTTTCCTTTATGTTCCAACATCCACCTCTCCCTCCCTCTCTCTTTCTCCTTTTCTTTCTCTCATTCCCTCACTCGCTCGCTCTCTCTGTACTTTGTTGCTGATGCAGCAGCCATCACATGTATGCAAATATGGATTTTAAAAATGCATGGGGAAGCAGCGGAGAGACGCCGATCAGTCTCCCGTCTGCGACAGGCCGGATTAACGACAAGAGACCGATTCCTCTCTCCCGCTCTCTCTCTCTCTGCTGGAGAACTTTCTCTTTCCCCCAGTTCCACGAAATCCCTCCAGCAAAACTGCCCTGAGTAGTCCAACATAAAGTAAGGAGGCAAAAGTACAAATTTTTTATATCAGATTTTCTTTCATTCTCAAGTGGCAGTAAAACACAACTGCATAAACACATGACACCACGGCTGGAGAAGCAGAATGTCGACCTAAAATTAATGCATGTTCCTCACAAGCGATTGCAATCACGATCTTTAGTAGTCAATTAGTGTCAGAGCGCTGAGACGGGCCGGGCCGGGGAGTTTGGGGGTGTTTTCATAACTCCCACCAAACACGAAAACAATGCGGGAATTATGTTTAACAGCATCATAAATTACTTGAAAAGGCCGATTTGATATGCTTCTTCTCCACCGCAGCCTCGTGCATTAGCATCAGAATGGCCGCCGAGTCGCGGAGTCTTATCTCACCGGGGAATTTCCAGCCTAATTCAAGTCCCATTTTAGTTGGAAAAGCTCCAAATTAAACCTGGAGTGTTTGGATAAATATGATTTATTAAATGATTAATGTAGACGCTTGAAAGCCTGTGTACGATCCAAACTGAAGGGAAAAATAATAAAGCGGAAAAAGGATTGACGTTTAAAAATAAAAAATAAAAAACTATCGCTCCGAGATTTTCAGCTAAAAGACCAACGTCAGATGTGATTAAGCAGAAACGGGGACTGAAAAGCTGTGAAAACAGGATAACATTGATTATTTAGATTTCTCTGCTCAGTCACCGGTTTGTCATCGTAGCTGATGTTTAAAAACAGCACCAGACAGCAGGGCCGTGTGATGTGCTGGAATATAACGGATGATGAAATTAAAGTGTCGATCATTTCGTATTATACTCTACTGTTTATTTCGTGGTGTTGTGAAACACACTGTTTATAGCAATATTTCCTCGTGGTTTGGATTAGGGTTTGCAGTAGTTACCACGTTACAGAGAAGGTGTTGTATTTGTGACTACGCACACTCGAAACACTCCTTTAACATAGCGCTGTGTTTCCCAGAAGCATAAATGCCAACATGCTTGTACGTGAGCAACAAACATAGTGTACGTGAGCAACAAACAGCGTACGTGAGCAACTAACGGTGTGCGTGAGCATCTAACATAGTGTACGTGAGCAACTAACATAGTGTACGTGAGCAACAAACAGCGTACGTGAGCAACAAACAGCGTACGTGAGCAACTAACATAGTGTACGTGAGCAACAAACAGCGTACGTGAGCAACTAACGGTGTGCGTGAGCATATAACAGTGTATGTTAGCAACTAAGTGTGCGTGAGCAACTAACAAAGTATACGTTAACATCTAACAAAGTATACGTTAACATCTAACAAAGTGTACGTTAGCAACTAACAAAGTGTACGTTAGCAACTAACAAAGTGTACGTTAGCATCTAACAAAGTGTACGTTAGCATCTAACATAGTGTACGTTAGCATCTAACAAAGTGTACGTTAGCATCTAACAAAGTGTACGTTAGCAACTAACATAGTGTACGGAGCAACAAACATAGTGTACGTGAGCAACAAACAGCGTACGTGAGCAACTAACGGTGTGCGTGAGCATCTAACAGTGTATGTTAGCAACTAAGTGTGCGTGACCAACTAACAAAGTGTACGTTAACATCTAACAAAGTGTACGCTAGCAACTAACAAAGTGTACGTTAGCATCTAACAAAGTGTACGCTAACATCTCACAAAGTGTACGTTAGTAACTAACAAAGTGTACGTTAGCAACTAACAAAGTGTACGTGAGCATCTAACATAGTGTACGAGCATCTAACAGCGTACGCTAGCAACTAACAGTGTACTGCTAGCAACTAACATAGTGCACGCTAGCAACTAACACAGTGCACATTAGCATTCAACAAAGTGTACGCGAAGCAACTAACAAGGTGTACGCTAGCAACTAACATAGTGTACGCTAGCAACTAACAGTGTACGTCAGCAACCAACAGTGTACGTTAGCAACTAACACCGTGTACGCTAGCAACTAACAGTGCACGCTAGTATTCATCAGCAGTACGCTAGCATCTAACATAGTGTTCGCGAAGATCTAACAAAGTGTACGCGAAGATCTAACAAAGTGCACGCGTTAGCATCTAACAAAGTGTACGTTAGCAACTAACAAAGGTAATGCGAAGCATCTAACAGCGTAATGCTAGTTAACCAACAGTGTACGTTTAGCATCTAACAGTGTACGTGAGCATCTAACAAAGTGTACGTTAGCAACTAACAGTGTACGTTAGCATCTAACAAAGTGTATGTTAGCATCTAACAAAGTGTACGTTATCAACTAACAGTAATTAGCATCTAACAAAGTGTACGTGAGCATCTATCGATAGTGTTCAAGTAGCAACTAACAAAGTGTTCAAGAAGCATTCATCATCAAAGTGCACGTTAGCATTCAACATAGTGTTCAAGAAGCAACTAAATAAGGCACGTTAGCATCTAACAAAGTACGCTAGCATCTAACAAAGTGCACGTTAGCATCTAACATAGTGCACGCTAGCAACTAACAAAGCGTACGCAGATCTAACAAAGTGTGACGTTAGCATTCAACATAGTGTACGCTAGCATCTAACATAGTGTTCGTTAGCAACTAACAGTGTACGTTAGCATCTCTGCTTTTGGGAAATGCACCCAGACCAGGAAATGAGTCAAGTGGAATTCCACGCTTCTCCATAATGAGTAGGAACCCTGTGATACTGTTTTCACTGTTCACACCCGTCAATACTGCGATGTGTAACTCAAATATCGAGGGGCTTCTTCTGGTACTGATGCAATGCCTTTCACACGAGATGTCTAAAAAGTGCAATTCTGGGCAGCCTACCCCTCAGACATTGAAAACTATCATGAAGTGCTCGTTTTGAGAGTGAAGGAACAGGAAGGAATAAAAGATAAAGAAAGCAAGAAAGAAAGAGGGAAGTGGGAAGGAGCGAGTCGTGGGGATGGAAGGTGGGGTTTCCCCTTGTAGTGGCGTGTGGAGACGTGTGTGTCATGCTCAGACAGCAGAGACCAGACACGCAGATCACACAACACACACACTCTTCTGTCACTACCGGAGACATGACACATGACACAGCCTGGGGAATAGAAGCAGGAAGAAGAGAGAGCGTGAGCGTGTGTGTGTGTGTGTGTGTGTGTGTGAGTGTGTGTGTGTGTGTGTGTGTGTGTGTGAGTGTGTGTGTGTGTGTGTGTAAGATGGTTTGTCAGACATGATGGAGATAACCTTTCATTTGTTGCCACTTTTCCGGAAATGTATTAGTGCATTAATGTACTTATTAGATGTACTATTATTAGGGATGCACGATATGGGAATTATTGGCCGATCCCGATATTAGATATTTTCGCATGGTATTCGCCGAGCAGTGATGTCGATGCTAATAAAACGAGGAAGGAAGAGTCGAAGCTATCACAGACAGATCTGAATTGTGTAAAGACAAGATGGGTGTTGTGGCTCTAGTGGTAGGATGACCCAGCTTTGGGACTAAGAGGTTGTGGGTTCAATCTGACCCTGAGCAAGATCCTAACCCTAAGTTGTTCTCAGGGAACTGTCCCCAAAAATTAGAAATGTAAGTCGCCTGGATAAGACAATCTGCTAAATGCTGTAAATGTAAATGTAAGATATTTGTGACTCTGCATCAAAAACCAGTCGCTTGTCGCACCATTATTTATTATTAATAATAGTAATAACAATAATATAACAACACAATAATAATGTCAATAAAATATATACATTTTCTATAATTTCTCATTTGGTTAAGGGGCCTCTATGGTCAACACGTGAACAGAGTTTAAGTCACTGAAACCGCTAATTCTGAAAAACCCAGCTTCAGTGACTATGTGAACGCGCAGCGAGCCGCGACAAAAAATATATACACGCTTATAAGTACCCAGCTACGTGTAATGGGCCTTAAGCTCCCCAAAGCCTGCTTGATTTAAGGACTTTCTTACTTTTCAAGCTTGACGTGCAGTCTGAAGGAAGCAGCGTTTAAAGTGATCCACCTCTGCTTTGATTCTCTCGCCTGAACGCAGGTCGCGGCTCTCGAATTCAAGAGCTGGCTTTGATCGCTCCAAACCGCACCGAGGTCGAGGCGGCACGTTAAGAGAAGAAAGGAGTTTAACGGAGGAGTTGGCCCCACATCTAAGGGCGTCTGCCTCCTCCCCTTCTTTTATTTTCCTCTTTTTGGGATTTAGCAAATCCAAACACAGACACGCTTCACCTCACGCCCAGGTAAAAGGTGTGTCTGGATGAGCGCGGTGGACGACGACGCTGCGGAGATCAAAGGCTCGCCACGATGAACCCGTGGCTGAGGATTGGCTGTCGCTGAACAAGAAGAGTGTGTATGTGTAATTATGGCAAAACTACACTCAGAGCCAAAACAAAAAGGAAGGAAAACAGCTCTTAGTGCTGCGTACCGTAAGCAGGTCTGAAATGTAAACTGCTTTACACGGCTCAGGTTCTGACCTCAACCAAACTAGGGCCGTGCGATACGACCAAAATCTCATATTCCGATAACAATATATATCACAATATAGTGCATCTTCTGTAAAATCTTATGTCTGTGCACACTCAGCTCTGCCTACTGGTGTGCTCGAAACACTCCGTGCATGCTCACAAGGAATGCCAAAAGTGCCATAATTCGCCTAAATTTTTCAGCAACTGACAGTAAAACATATGTTTTAACCGCTGGAGCTGGGAAAAAAAAAAACGCCAGTGGAGACATAATTTTGCCACAGCGCTCAGAGTGCTGCAAGATGAAATCCGTTCAACTTTTAGAACAGCGCGGGCTCGTCAATGTCACTTTTCTCTTGATAGCCAATCAAATCAAGGAAGGGCCAAACATTTAAATCGGTGGTATTTCTCCCAGCTGTTTTTGCACGGTTTGTCTTATGCACCCACCCCTATTGCCTAAGACATGCGAGAGTCTAGTTCAACCGCTGCTGCTAATGACAAGACTGATCTCAAACGTTTTTTGTAACTAAACAACAACAAGCACTGAGAGAGGCACCAAGAAATCACTCTGGAAGTTAGGTTTTGACCGCTCTCAGCATAAAAGACGTGTTTGCTGGACGCAGGCCCTCATTCATTAAAAAGTCATAAAACATGTAGGCAGATTTGAGTGTGCATGGACAGAAGATTTTGCTTGTTAAAGTTCCACTGAATTTACAGGAAATGTACTATGATATATATTGTTATCAGGATATGAAATGACATTGACATTGTGGTCAACTCACACAGCCATATTATACAACACGCGCTGTAGTATGTTTTGAAGGAGACAACACACTTGGGAAAGAATCAACAGAACTCTTTTTTATAATCAGGATTAACTAGGGCTGTGCGATTAATCGAAATCGTAGACGAAGGAGTGTGAATATGTGCATTTCTAAATCGCTTACAGCGCACGTATTTTTTATGCCCCGACTTTTTCCCCGCAGAAGTTATTTGTATGGCGTTACATCTATGCTAAAAACTAGAGCGCCGCAAAATGGGCTTCTGGGTTGCCGCAAAAATCTCGGCGAATTTCCAGTCGCGCGCAAACGTGAAATTCAGAGAGCACAAAATTAGGAACTGGCGCGCCGGTTGTGAAAATATTGCACGTTAACTGTATTTTTCCTCGGTCTTTTTCTCTCGACGGTTAAATGTCCTCGCAAAATAGAGATCACGGGTTTTAAAAAGCGAGGTTTCGGGCAGTGTGGGGGCGAGGTTTTGGTGGTCTGGGTTGTTGTTTTTTCACACACACACATTTACTTTTTGCCATAGGTCTGTTCTAGAGACATTTTGTTACACCTTTACTAGGTGATTTTTTTTGGCCTTGTGTCTGTTTTAGACGCGTAAAAATGGAAAAAATGTTTCATATTCACACTGTAAAACAAACACTGTCTGTGTATGTCAAAATCGCGATTAAAATCAAAATCGCAATATTCTTCAAGAAAATCGTGATAGGTTTCTTTCTTTGTCCATATCGCATAGCCCGCATAACCTAATTTTTTTTTGATTAACTGAAATAATCGCTGCGGGTAAATATCTGAAAGTCGGTTTCAATAATTGCTCAGACCTAGTCAATATCAATCTAGCAGGAAGATATCTGTTAAACCTGAGAACCAAAACTCCACCTGAGTCTCTCTGTTTTGGCTGTTCCACTACTTTTCCCTGTCCCCGAGCACTATAGACTGTGGAGGTGCTCTGCTCATTTCTAATATACTATTTATTAGCAGTAGAGATACAGCACGGTGCATTAGCAACCCGTCTCCTCTCTTCCCTTCTTTTTACAGGTAATAATCAGCTCAACAGAAGCCACTTAGCCTCATTGTGTCACACCATGAGTGTTACACGTCAAACAAATAACGCTCTTCAGTCCACTCCCCGAGGCGCCGCTCAGCCTCCAGCAGGAACCGCTCCAACTGTACACTGCATTTACATTCATCTTTACGCAAAAACCTCATATACAAAGCAGTAAACTGGCAACACAACAAGCAGGACGAGTGTGAAAACAAATAACAGGTGATAAACACCTGGCCACAAACGAGTGATGTGATGTGATATATACAGGTATATATACACACACACACACGCACTTTATACATAGCAGATCTTATGCACATTCAATGCAAAAAAGATAATTCCAGGACCGTAGCTGCGGGTTGAATAACACATATAACTACACTGCAGTCTCTTTGCTTTCCTACCTCTGTTTAGGTGCTTTTTTATTTTATAGTCTGCTACTTGGATATTCCCTACCTAGTGTGCCTTGTTGGTATTTGTGTATAAGTATTAATGTGCCTCATTCACCAAGTGTTCTTAAGAATAAATTTGTTCTTAAATCCCACTTATGCATTTTTCACAAAGGTTCCCAGGTTCATCAATGTTTTCTTATTTAAGAATTGTTCTTAGATAAGAATGGAATCTGAAGAGCGCTGTGCTGCAATGTTATTATATGCATATCTGTGCAAAACATTGTGAAGTTAATATAAGTATAATACTGCAATATAATAACAATATAAAGTATAGTAACAATATAAATATAGCCGCAAGCAGCAACTAGCAGGGTCCAAGGATAAGTCGCAAAAAGCAGCACAAAAGGGTCAGCACTGACCATCAGTAGTGTCTGTGTATGTAAGAGAAATATAAGAAGTTATAAAAACAGAAAGAGCAAAATAATGAGAAGTACATTGGACAAAAGCAGAACAGAAATATGTGACTTGGTAGTGAAGCTTTTTTAAAGTTATGACCCGCCTTAATACGCTTGTGTTTATAAATCTAAACTAACCTTCAATAGTTCATATATATTTAATAACACAATAATAATAAAGAAAAAACAGAACACTAACAAGAGGTGTCCATAAGCACTTCATGCTTGGACCCCTAAATAGTATTATATTAAAAAAATAAAATTATGTTAAAATTAATTTTAAACATATTTCTAAATGTGCAATATTGGCCTAGGAGTTTAGAGTAAGGTTCAACTAGCACAACCAACGCCACAAAAAAAAAACGGAGACAAAAATGCACGCTTAATGAGCAGTTTAAAAAACGGAAAGTTGTTGAAACCTCGGCTGGTGATTTATTGAGATGACTCAGGTTCAGGTGAGGTTTTGCTGAATCAAGGTGAGGTGAGCGCCAAGGTTTCCCCAAGGGTGGAACGCTAGTGCTGGGAGTAATCACAGCCTTCTCCCATCACAGGCCTCGGCCCCGAGGCTTAATGGAGCCTGGGACGTAGGGATAAAAGAGGGACAGCTTTTTGCTCTCAAAGTCACAGACAAGGTTTGTAGTGTAAATATGATCAACTTTTAAAGCGTGAGTTTTTTTAAATGGAAGATTGCAGGTCTTGGAGATTTGAACATAATTAAGGGGATCAAACACAGATGTAGTAGCAGACTGGACAAGTGGAGTTATGACAACAAAACAGTAGTATAAGTCGAAAAAGTATTAAAAGTGTTAAAAGAGTGATTTAAAAAAATAATTGTCATGATCAAGATTAAAGCTTTTTCATTCTGTTACAATTATATAAATATATATACAGCATTGTGCAAAAGTTTTAGGGCAGGTGTGAAAAAATGCTGTAAACAAAGAATGCTTTCAGAAATATAAATAATGATTGTTTATTTTTGTCAATTTACAAAATGCAAAGTGAGCGAACAAAAGAAAAATCTAAATCAAATCAATATTTGGTGTTACTACCTTTTGCCTTCAAACCAGCATCAATTCTTATAGGTACACTTCTACAAAGTCAGGGATTTTGTAGGATTATAGTCATTATATTATTTTGTAGGATTATAGGATTATATTATTTTTGTAGGATTATAGGATTATAGAGATCTGTGGTTAGCCTCTGCATGTTTGAAATGTCTCTTTACCAGCCAGAAAGTTCCTTTCAGAAACTGTGTGCAAGTGTACCTAGAAGAATTGATGCTGTTTTGAAGGCAAAGGGTGGTCACACCAGATATTGATTTGATTTAGATTTCTCTTTTGTTCATTCACTGCATTTTGTTGATTGATGAAAATAAATGATTAACACTTCCATTTTGAAAGCATTCTTGTTTACAAGCATTTTTCACCTGCCTAAAACTTTTGCACAGTACTCGTATAAGGAAGGTTCGGACGACATCAAGGCTGACACTAGCGTGAGTTTCGCAAACAAAAATTCTCCAAAACAAAATAACTGTTTATTAATCGTAATCAACACACAATGCTCCATTTAATTGTGATGTTGATTTAAAGTCATATTGTCCAGCCCTCGAGAGGGCTAATGAGCAGACGATCTGTTTAAGCCCCGCAACAACCAACCTCCTCTATTTTTAGTTTGGCAAAAAGCTTTCAACTGAGACACAATTAGAGAGCACAGACAGCTATTTTGTGATGCAAGCAGTCACCCCTGAACGCATTTTTGAGATGAACAGCAGAAGTGGGACGCAAAAAAATGCCAGATGAGAAGCTCCCTCCCTTCATTCTCTCTCGCTGAAACACACAAGTGGAGCGTAATTGCCCGCAGAGTGTTTGCGCTGGTGTTTGTGTAATGCGCAATGAAAACTCTATTGGGCATTGCAGAATTTACTGAAGTCTCGCCAGCTCGCCGTCCGACTCGCCGCAACCGAAAACAAGGGCGGAATATTTCTACGGCTGAGAAGCTCACTAACGCAAGGAGGTTAACTGTGGGAGAGACGTGAAAAAATGAAGTTCTGCTAGAAACATGTTGAGTAATAAGCCTGTAATTACCCTTTTTTGGACGCTTGCTCTAATTATTCATGACTGACCTTGGCTAGACATGGCTGCCCAACACTATGACACTAAGAACACTTAAGCAAAAAATAACACAGTATACGGCACTCCACTCCAAATATTTCCCATATTTTGTTTAAAAATAAAACACATTTACTCTGGCGTATTCCAGAATACACATTTAAAAGCCATAATCAGCTGTAATCACACCACCATAATACAGCCTGCTAATACAGCTCTAAATGTATATATCTTGAAATGTCTGAAACAATAAAAACACAAACCATTTATAAAACAAACATACAGAACAATTACATGTTAAATGTGTATGTTAAATTAAAATAAATAATAAATTAAATAATAAAATAAATAGTTTTTCCTTAACAGCTGCAGCTCTCTACTAGATTCCCATGCTCTTATTATCTGCAGCTCTACATATTGGCTGTGCTCTTATTAGCTACAGCTAGGGATGCACCGATCCAACTTTTTCAGTTCTGATACCGATACCAATACTTAGGCTTTGGCTATCGGCCGATCCTGAGTACTGATCCGAAAACAGTTTTTAACCTTTACAGCCCTAAAATAACTTGGGGCATTTTCTTTACCTTTGTTTATAGGCTTATGACAGTGTTTGTGTAGAAGTTAGCAATACATGCTTTATGTAGTTGTGTGCAGAACGTCCTGTACTACTGAGATTTGACATAGTTTGATGTGTAAATGCTGACACAGTCTTGAAATCAGTCTATTTTGAGATATAAAGACTGTAGAAGTTTCTTCTTTTAAAGATTTATGTAGTATAAAAGTGCTGGCGCTGTAGACATAACTACTAGAAATAATAAGAACAGTGTGTTTTATTGGCTTGCCGAGTTTTTTTTATATAATTTATATATCAGGCCCAGAGACCTGCCCAAAGCCAACCGGAGCACCGACCAGCTATTTGAGTCATTATCGGGCCGATATCCGATCCACGTATCGGATCTGTGCATCCCTAGTTACAGCTTGACTCTGATTCCCACGCTCTCATTGCCTGCAGTTCGACTTAATTCCTGCACTCTCACTGGCTCCTGCTCAACTCAATTCCTGTGCTCTCATTGGCTCAACACATTTCTTGTGCTCTCATCGGCTGCAGCTTGACTCAGTTCTGCGCGCGCACCTGGCTGACCGCAGCTCGACTCAATTCAGGCACTCCCACTGACAGCAGCGTCACGCTTGCGCCTCATTGGCTGTAGCTCAACCTGTTTCCTGTGTTTGACTTCGTCATTGCAGCTCGACTTGTTTCTGTAAGCCTGTTGGCTGCGTAACTCGTCATCTCCCCTGCACCTTCACTGACTGCAGCTGACTCGATGAGATGCAAGAGTGCTTTAAGCTTCACTGGGACCTGGCTTGATGGGAGCTTGGCTATACACGAAGAGAGGCCAGTCCCGAGGAGGCCAAGGCAAAGGTGAGGGGGCTGGTCAGCGGCACTGGGCGCCATGGCGATCCAGCCGCTGTAGTAACCACCAGTGCGCTAAAAGGCAGAGAAGAGATAATGGAGTGAGCAATTTGGGGGAAAAAAACTAAGCAAAAACCAGTACACCATCCATTATCGCTAATGGAGGTAAAGAGAATCCACAGACACTGATCTGAGTTTATATCGGCCAACTCAACCTGTAAGCTTGATTTTGGAGAGCCGGGCGTAGATTCCGGGCAGGTCGGAGTACTGCACCCTCAGCCTCTCCACTGCCGCCTCTAATCGTGGGCCACAACCTCTCGCCTGGCCTTGCTCCACCTCCTTGCGGCCTCATTGATTCTGGGTCAGCTTTTTTTAACGGGTCATGACAAGCTGGACCTGCTGCAGGATGAGAGTTATCTCGTCCTCCAGCACCGAGGCTGAGCGGCTAAGCGAGTTTTGCTCTCTGCTGCAGGCCAGCACTGCTCGCCACATACTGGAAGATAAGGCCATGTAAAGATCATCAGAGAAGAAAGCACATAATATAATAATAAAAAAAAAAAATAAACATTTTGCAAGCCAAAAAAATTAATTAAGATTTCTTACCAAATTACTTAAATAATATAATAATAGTGACATACTGACAGATCAGGTGATATAAATAAAAAGATGTAGAAAAAACTAGTAATAATAATAATAATAGTGACGTAATGAAAAAAATTTGACTATTCTTCTGTAAAATATCTGAGGTTATTAGATAAACACATAAACACATTTTACCAAATGACTTGAATAACTGATTTGAAGAAGTAATTATAAATGAATAAATATGAAAACAACTTTTTACTCTGAAGACTTTGAGTGTGAAACATCTTTCCTTGAACCTTATCCAAGAACCCTTAAACTAAAAAAAAATGTTATATGAAAGAGATTTCTTTTGTAGATAAGGAAGAAAAAATGAGAACTGTCTGAGTTTTCCTTTTGTATGAAGCACAAAAAAGCGGTGGCATGGTTTCATTTGCACGTCCTGCAGGGAGATTATTGCACACGTCATAATGACTATGCTGAAACAATTTATACAGCCGCCTGTTTGCAGGTTCACAGCACTAAATCACATTTTATAGAGTTTATGAGTTTGTTTCGCATCGCGTTTGCGGAAGTTTGTGCTGAACGGAGCCATTGCACTTTGTCACTCCTGCAAAGCTGTACGAGGTTCCTCACACACATGGGGTTTCATGGGGCATTACATAAGAGTTTCTGATGCACACTGGCACCAATCAGACCTGCAGGTACACAACACAGCATGTTCCTACAGATCTCATCTTAAAAAACAGGTTCTCACGTTCTCTAGACTGCCATGTCCTGGATGAAAGGGGACATAAAAACCATCTACACCACTACATTCCACATTAAACGTCATGAAAACCTGAGTCCAATCTACTTGATCATGAAACTGGTAGTTAAAAACATCACTCGACCATCGTCAATATCATGAAGTAGACTTTTTCACTAAATAGTTTGTATTTCTTCTTTATATAAAATCGAATTCATTGCATGCTGCAATGTTAAGTCAAAACGAGAGCTGAAACATCTTTCATAACCCTATTAGTTCAATATTTGCCTTTGATTTAATCTCTCAAAGACTACAATATACTGGACGACTGAGAAAATAAAATATAAGGTCAACACCATTATATACGCTTTCAGTGAAACTTGAGCTGAATCAAACAATCAGATGTAAGTCAATGACATTAGTGAGACTGAAGCAGCTAAAACAGCATCACTGACCATCGTCAACAACATGAGCAATAACAATAACTTTTTTTCTAACTAACATTATAAAACCAAATTTATCAGTGTGTGAATAAGCCTTTTAGATGAGAGGTAAAGCATCTTTAGGAGCAATTCTTTTCTATCTGCGTTCGATTACTATGTCTTGGACGACTAGTGATGTAAAACACCATTATATTCCACATTGTTGCGATAGTAAAAACTATATAGTCCAATCAAGTAATCAAATTACCTCATTGGCATTACTGAGATTGGAAGCAGTTAAAACATCATCCCTGACCACTGTCAATACCATGAATGTCATTTTATCGAATAACCCATAAGATCAAAATGTATTACAGAAGAAGCCTTTCGATGAAGCAGATCGATGATGGCCTAAAAAGCATAGTTCTTCTTCGACTCAAGCTGTCAAGACTGAGAACCAACACAATTGTCAAATATCCCACCACAGAAGCCATGTAAAACAAGAAATCTGATACTAAAATATAACGTGACTCAATGACATTGCTGAGACTGAAACAGCATCACTGGCCGCCATCAACACCACCAACATCATTTTCTCTAAATAACGTACACAATCTAATCTGTCACGTGTACATCTCTGCTCAACGTAAAGTTCAGGAATATGTTTATGAATAGAACCCAGCAGTGAGACGCAGCTCACAGCGCTAAGGCCAGTGAAATATAGCGTTAGCTGGCAAGCCAGAGCGTTTCACGGTGCGCGCTGCGCCGAAGAAGCTAACAGGCTAATGACATATGGTTTAAGGTTCTGCTGCACCGGCGGCGTTAAACCCGCCGTTTGCCAGCAACGCGCATTCTCGGTATGTTTATGTGTGTACCTGCAGCTCGGTTACATGGCGCTTTAAACATGTTCCTCTCACACCGAAGCCGGCTGCCACTGTGCCCTCTTCACGCGCCGCGCGCCGCCATCTTCACCACGCGGGCAGCACTTCCGCTTCCGGCATTTACTTCTCACTTTTGCCAACTTCACTTACTTTTTAATTTGTTTTTTGTTTGTTATTGTACGACAACACGGAAACAGCAGGTAAATATTAACTTACTTTAAAGTTTGTACACACACACACACACACACACACACACACACACAATATTTTTTATTATTATTATTATTATTATTATTATTATTATTATTATTATTATTATATTTTTAAGTTTTATTAAGAAGATCTTAGCAGGTAATATTACATATTATTATTATTATTATTATTATTATTATTATTATTAATATTTGCTAAGTGCCGTAAATGTACAGTACTGTGCAAAAGTTTTAGCCGGCTGAGAAAAAATGCTGTAAATAAAGAATGCTTTCAGAAATATAAATAATGATTGTTCATTTTTATCAATTTACAAAATGCAAAGTGAGCGAACAAAAGAAAAATCTAAATCAAATCAATATTTGGTGTTACTACTTTTGGCTCTCAAACCAGTATCAATTTATAGGTACACTTCACAAAGTCAGGATTTGTAGGATTATAGTCATTATATTATTTTGTAGGATTATAGATTATAGATCTGTGGTTATTCTCTCAAGATAATGGAACAACCTACCAGCCGAGTCTTCCAAAAAACTGTGTGCAAGGTACCTAAGAATTGATGCTGTTTTGAAGGCAAAGGGTGGTCACACCAAATATTGATTTAGATTTCTCTTTTGTTCATTCACCTCATTTTGATGATTGATGAAAATCAATGATTAACACTTCCATTTTTGAAAGCATTCTTTGTTTACAGCATTTTTCACACTCTGCCTAAACTGCCTGGGTTTTTGCACAGTACTGTACATCTTCTTTCCCTTTTCGCTCTGATTGAATTTACCTATGATAGTTTACTGCATGTTCCCCCTTTCATTTTTAATCGCTTATTTGCATGACCCCTTCATTTTATTCTTTAAAATGTTCATATAGACATTTGTCTTAAACAAGTGTTAACATCACGCTGACACTAGACTCTGTTACTGTTTTATGGCCTTATGTTGAAATTTCAGAAATCAAATCTTTGGTTGTTGTTAGGGAGACACTGAACAAAAGAACATCTTGTTAAACACATTTTTCTCTCATAACAAACCTTGCTTAAGCTTAACAACTGGCTTCATCTTTGACTCTCTTCGCTTGAACCTGGGATTTCATTGTGACAATCCAGCTCCTTCTAACAAAGCTAAATGTTCAAGAAGTTGATAAACAGAATTCATATGAGTTGGCCCTCATATCGAAGGTCGCTGGTTCCAATCCTGACCTAAAGCTGCCACTGGAGGTATTCATGATCAATGTTCCTCACCAAGCATTCCCAAAAAGGCTTCCTACTGCTCCTACATGAATGGATCCAATTTTGTTGTGGTGCACTGTGTGCTGTGAAAATTCTCTTAAAATTAATTGAAATAAATTCAGCTTTCTCATGTCACTGTTGACTCAAACTGTCCAGGAGAGACTATTACCTTTTTATATTTCTCTGTTATTAGCCTCATTTGTTATTTTGTCCACCAGTCAGCCTGGTGGCCATTGTGGTCACATCAAAGCTCTTATCTGAGATCCGGACCACCAGAAAAGCCCACTCGATTGCCAATAAATCGGCGTTGTGGACGGACTGCTTAACTCTAAATTGCTATCTAATTCAACGGCTGGCTCCTTTGCTCTCTCTGCCCTTGCCTGTCCTCTGTTGCTCCGGCCTGTTATTTATGTGTGTGATCATGCTGCTGCTTGCCTGCTAACAGGCTGCTGTCCGGACATTCTCTACACAGTCTCCTGCTTTTCACCCCGACCGACTACAATCACACACATACACAATACTCTGATGTGGAGATAAGTCCATGTGAGGTTTTAGTTTTTAACGGTTTATAGTGCACAGATTACAAGTATATGAGCTTCAGCGGGATTTACAGTCAGTATCCATATGGAAAAGATCTGTAAAAACCTATAAAACATTAAATATTGTATTGAAGATAATATAACACATTGCACATTTTTTTTGCATTATATATAAAATGAAGTATCTTAGTAAATGTATACATTTTACAATTATATATTATAAGAAAATATATATTATAATATAAACTATGATAAAATAATATATACTGTATTTATTTATAAAATATGAAGTTTACATTTTTTTTTATTTTGGACAATTTAGGAAATTGTTTATACCTTTTACAAATATTTCTCTTGAAGTCTATATTGCCTAATATATATAATAAAAAATATATAAATATTTTTGCTATATATTAAACAATTTTGTAAATATTGGACATTTACAATCTAAATAATTTGGGAAATAGCGTTAATACATTTTAATATGCTACTGTTTAGTATACATACACCTGTTCAGCAAAAAACCTTGTAATTGTATAAGTGACAAATAAAGAATCTTGAGTTTTAAAGAGCCCCATTCTGCATACTTTTACAACAATCAATATATGTTTAAGTAAAATAGTTTCTAAATATGAGCAGTATTTTCTTTCTTACACGTATCTATTAGATAAGGACATAGTCTTATATAAAGTACAAATTGCAATCCCCCCTTTGGTGGCATTGGCCTCCATGTTTTAGACTCTGTGCCCTTGTTGTTGTTCTAGGTTTCCTCTCCTCAGTAAATATATGCGGTTAGTTCTTTTGAGATCTTGGACGGCTTCCTCCGTTATAAAAAGGCTGTGCACTCGAGTCCGGACGTCCCATTTCCTGATTCCTCTCTATTCATTACAGAGGTTTCCTGCCCTGCTCCCTCACCCCTGTCCAACGCCCCTTCCACTTGGGTAAGCAGGCAGATTACATGCCGTAATTCTCCCTCCCATCCAGATGCAAACCTGATAATGTCGTGCAAACCCAAGCAGTGACCCACCACCAGCGTGCAAGTAGATAAGCTACTAACTTGAATAATATTTTAGTACTTTTTCCGTTTACTTTGTAAGTAAAAATTCTGAAGCTTTAAAAGTTACTAACCACCTTTATTTTAACAAATTTCGAAGTGGGGGCATGGCAAATGAGCAATCAAGAAGCAGGACTGTAAGATTGCTGGTCTAGGTTCCGGACCGTAAGGTACCACTGAAATACCTTAAGGCAAACGAGGTACCATTCCCTAGTACTGCCAACTGCTGCTCACTGCTCCTTCACGGATAGGTCAAATGTAGAGGTCATATTTGGTTGTGGTGCACTGTGTGCTGTGGTGGTGTTCACAATGACAAATAATTACTCACTACTCACTTAGAGAAACCATCACTGTAACCAGTTGCTAACAATTGACAGTGATTTTCCTACAGTATTTTACTGTTGTTGTTTTAAGCAAATTTGTGTTTTAAGTGGTTTCTTCTTCAAATACAGTAACATACTGTATAACAAGCAATCTGGATGTTACGTCCAGTCCCTCATTACATCGTTCAGCGTGGCTGGCTTTCCTCATTTCACCACATCACTACAGAAAAGTTGTGTTTTTCCTTTGTTTTATAGTATCATTTTGTCCAAGTTGTGAACCATTCAGTAGCACGCTGAGTGATAGAAAAATAGGTGAAGAATATATACAGTATATATACTGTATATATATACATATAGAGAGAGAGAGAGAGAGAGAGAGATTGATAGACATAGAGTAAACATTGCTGAAACAAGGTCGAATATAAACTGCATCCCAAAACTTATTCACTTAAAACTATTTTTTACAAGAATTTTATCTTTATTTTTCCATTTTAACCTCTATTTTTTGTATATGTCATTGCTTCTGAAAAAAACAGCATTTTACAGTGTACATTTAAACTACTTTAACTTTAAAAGTTACTGTTTTTTTAAGGTCATTAGAGGCACAGAAATTAAATAAGGGTTACATTAGAACTGACTTCCTGCACCTTTAGTTGATGGGTTTAGGTGAAACAGTGAGCAGGAATTTCACTTTCTGAATGCACCCCTGTTAACTAAAATTTCCAGCTACTCATGAATCCCTTACTGTCTTCTCCACTTTGGTTTGAATCTGTTGAGAATGCTCACGGACGGCTGTGGCCTCATTGTGTTTTGTTCCGTGTGCAAAGTGTGTTTGTGTGTGTTTGTATGGTGTGTGCTCATCTATGCAAATGTGTTTACACAGTATACACAAGCTGCATGATCCAGGGTCATGCACAGAGATGTTTAATGGGGCATGTGGTTCTCTGTGAAGCTAAAAAAACGTTTGTGGTTTGTATATGACAGAGAGAGGGAGAGGATTTATCTTTGAACTGAACGCAAGAGAATGGCAGGCGGAAACGTATCCCACTAACTCTAAACAGCAAACCAGACTCAATGTTCACGTTATTCAGTCGACCTTCTTTGGGCCTCATATAAATAAACGTAGTGTGGAAACAAGTTCTGTGAGTCAAGACAGCTCTGTACCTTTGACAATAACTTGGGAAAATGTTGAGTGATTGCCCCTTTTCATTCAGAAATTACATTTCTTAACATCTTTATATTTCCAAACATTACCCATCATGGGTGTGGTTGCGGCGAGGATGAGGGAAGGGAAGAGGACACTGTTGCAGGCAAAGTGAAAGGGTTTATTAAGGGCAGGTGAACACGAAAGGGAAATAAGTCCAAAATCACACCAAAAACAAGAACAACGTAATAAAAGAAAGGTGAGGCCCGTGCTCCCAGTCGTCGGTGTGGGGTAATGGAGGAGAACCTCCCGAGTAGCCGGAACAAGCTAAGTCCTCACGCTTGAAGGACTCGGGAGGTGAACTAACAAAGGCCCAGACTCTGTAGCCTCCAAGGCAGTCTGGCCAGCCGGGGAAAGCACACTGGGAGTCACGAGCCTGGAGAGAAAACACGAGAGAGGGACGTGAGGGTGATGAGACAAAAAGGGTAATCCAAACAGAACCAAAACCAAACCAAACCAGAATCAAATGGGTACAATGTCCAAACAGGGGAGAACAGGAAGGGTCCAAGATCCAAACGGAGGGGCAGAGCAGGAAGGGTCCAGGATATCCACAAAGCTTGACACAACACGAACAACCACACAAGATATGAGGGAGACAGACTCGAGCACACACGGGTTAAACTGACTTAAATAAGACCACAGAAGTCAACAAACGAGTGCTTGCACCAATCCCAAACTCAAGGCAGAACGAGACACAGCTGAACTCAATAACAAGCGCAGGAGTGTTCTACACAGATACTAACCTACTAGGTAGGGAACACGCAGTGCAAACAACATACCAGGAAATGGGGTGCGCTCTAAACAGATAGTGAGCTACTCGGAAGGGCACATGAAGTGTAGACTCAGAACCCAGAAGTGAGGAGCAAGCTAACACAGAAAGCTAAGGCTAATCCGAGGAGACACAAGGAGCAAACACCACACACACCCCACCACAGACACACCACACCAGAAGTGAACCCAGAAGACAGGAAACAACAAACAGACACTTATCTGGGTTCATGGTGGCACGGTTCCATCTAAGTTGGGCGGGACCGTGACATTACCCATAACATCGTATCTTATAAACTGATCTGTTTAAATCATGATATACAGTATAGATAGACATTTTGAAATGTACATTTTTATATATTCATTCATTCAGTATCCGAACCGCTTCATCCGTATTGGGGTCATGATGGCCATCCCAGGATTACAGGATATATACCAACCCTGGGCGGATGCCACCACAACGCAAGGCACACACACTCACAAGAGCTGTGAACTGACTCTGTTGCACCTCTGCACTTTACACATTACTGTCTTTGTGATGCACGTGCTGCTATACGGACAATCTCAGACATGTCTCAGGAATAATGTTCATGTTTACAGACTGTATAGTATTGCTCACTCCAAACTGCTGCTGACCTGGCAAATATTTAATGCCGGACGATGGAAATTGTTATCCTTTTCTCTTGACTGCTGCTACAATATTTGGGCAACTATTGAACATTGAACATTGTTGTACATATCACTGATTGTATCTGCACAAAGGATTGAAAGTATTGCACAGACTCTAGTTTTCCTCTGCTGTTACAATATCTGCACATAACTTGAATGTTAGCTCAGACTTTATAAGAGATACTGTTATATTTCATAGACTGTATAGAATTTTTCATATTGAAACTGTTACTGACCTCATGCACATTCAGTGTAAAAGACAACTCCAAGACCATAATTGTAGGCTGAGTACCACATCCTAATTGTATCTCTTTTTAGTTTAAAGTTTATATTATATATTCTATTAATATGTTGCCTATTCTATGTGCCTTATTTGTTCTTTGTCGCTTGTTATTTGTTTTTTGCACTGTTAAAACTTGAGCCACCTCGTCTCGTCTCTCTGTATACTTGTACAGTATGTAGCAGAAATGACAATAAAGTTTACTTTGACGTCTTACGAGGCCAATTTAGATTCGCCAATGGTGCATGCTTTTGGACTGTTTTGTCTTTTAATATCTGACTTTTCATTTGTGCATGTTAAATATTAAATGCAGTTTATGTTAAATTCATTTCCTTACTCATGTTTATCTTTATAATACATTTATTGCAGCAGTACAGTTTTTATAATACATTATCTGAGCATGTTTTGCCCTTAAGGAATATATACAGTATTTTTGTTCCATAGGGGCAAAGGCAGTTGGAAGTGTAGCAGTTAGGGAGTTGGCCCTGTGATCGAATGGTTGCCAGTTCAAGTACCCTTGTCGTCCTCCCCGACGCTGCGAAAAAGTACCGACTGCTCCGTCACGGATGGGTCAAATGCAGAAGTCACATTTGGTTGGGTGTGCTGTGTTCACAATCACAAATAATCACTCATTCACACACTTAAACACTTTGACAATTTACATACAATTACAGCATATTTAATAAATTAATTGATTGCAAATTTCATGCTGAATGCAACAGTTGAAAGTTTTTAAAATCATTCAACATTTACCAAAGTTATAGGCAAAGATACAGAACTAGCTTTTTAACGGACAGTACATAACCACGTGTAAAATAGATTGGAGCTTTTTTTTTTATTTTTTTATTTCAGCAGCAGAGTTTACGTAACTTAGCAGAGAGGTAGTTACGCGGTCTGAAGTGCTTTGTCCAGACTCTTATTAAACCTTTTCTTGGGTTAAATTTCATTGTAGAAAACTCCTTTTGAGTGAGACTGCAGCTCAATATAATCAATGTCTGTGAAAGAAGTTTCGTCTGAAGGCCGTTGGTGTCATTAGCAGCGGTGGAAAAATACGTGCAGATTTTAGAGAGGATTAAAGCATTCAGCACGTCCTTCAGTAAGTAATACGGTTATAAAACAGCTCCACTGATGCCTCACGCTGCCCTGCTGTAGCTGCTCGTCCACACGTCAACTGATACACATATCTATACATGTTTATGTTTACACTTACTGCCTGTTGCACAATTTATTTTGCACTACCCACAAATTATGTGTATATATTCAGTATAGTGTATATTCGACCCGATCTGCTGTAATGAGTCGGACGTCGGCGTTCTATTTATTTAGATACGGGCCGATTATGTTGACAAACATCACAAAAATAGCGATTTTTCCTTTTTGGAGACCAGATTAATTTTGAAGACCTTTTCTTTCATATAAGACCAAAAAAGAAAAATCGCTATTTTTGTGATGTTTGTCAACATAATATAGTCTATTTGTATAGGGGGCAGTTGGTGTTGGCATCGTGATCAGAAAGTCATCGGTTTAAATCCCACACCACTAAGGTACTCACTGACCATATCAGCTGCCCACTGCTCCTTCACGGTAGGGTCAAATGCAGGGGTTGTGGTGCACTGTGTGCTATGCTGTGGTGTGTTCACAATGACAAATAATCACTCACTTTCACTATATAGTACATTTACTCCATATAGCATATGTGATAGCGATATGACAAAATTGTACAAATGTTTTTAGTTTGGCCTGGAAGGCAAACGTAGCAGTGTATGCGGTGCGAAGTTTCCACATCTCCCACCTTGTGAGATGCTTCACTATCGACAGCAATTGACAGAGTTCAGTTGTCTTGGTGTTGTAGTCATAATTTGTTACAAAGCCTAATTTTAGTGAAAAAAGCATGTCTGTCAAACACCCAAGTATGTCTCCTGCTGGTAACCATGTCTCTACTTATGTTATTTTAAAGTTACGATAGAGTGGTTACCTTCAAATTTCCTGGAGTAATTACTAGAGGTGGGCCGATACCACTTTTTTATGTCCGATACCGATATTTTAAATTTGGATATCTGCCGATATCGACACAAATCCGATACAGTCACAGTCTTTTTTTAAACATAAAATAATGCTTTAAAATGTCTGAATACATGACTGAGATTATTGTTATGCTTAATGCTTAAATCTTTGATTTAAATCCTGTTTTCCTACTAAAACAATGTAATAATTACACACAAATGTATATGCTAAATTATTTGTTCTCAAAAATTGTTCATTTAGACATATACATATTTCTTCTTTCTTATTGATTACGCTATAACATTATAAAATTAAAAAAAAATTTATCAGTTGAAAATGAAATACTGAAGTTTGCCATTTTGAACCAATTTGTCCTATAAAATGAGCTGCTTTTGCAGAGGACTACGTTTCCCACAATCCTCACAATGACAATGGAAAATCTATGAGAAAATCTAATAAACGGCAGAATTGTGAACGCTGATTGCTGTGGTTATTTATCAGCTAAAATATGGTTTGTGTCATAAAAAATGTGTGCGACATTTTGACCGAACTGGAGCGTTTTGCGAGTAACGGCGCGTGCTCATTAACACAGCGCGTGGGTTTTTAGTGCACGGAACATCTCACAAATACTTTCACATACAGAGGGATCAGGTCTTGTCTTGATCGCGCCACTGAAAACGTTGTGTGTCACTATTAAGCGTCCGTGTGAAATACAAACAGAGCTGTTCTAGCGAGTAAAATGAATTAAACGAAGCTTCGATTCTAGAAAAATTCTAGGAAACAGATCGGCTCCACAGAATGGCCCAATCCCGCCGATACCCGATCCAGCTGTTTGAGCGGGTTATCGGACCGATACCGATCCACATATCGGATCGGCTACATCTCTAGTAATTATCCAATAATGCACAAACATTTATTGCTAGTTACTAGAATGTTTCTTAGCATTTTGGGTGTATTCATTCATTCCGTCATTTATTATCCCAACTGCTGAATCCCAGCTGGGGTCGTGGAAGGACCGGAGACTACCCCGGGAGCTTACAGGCGCAAGGCGGGGGAACAACCCTGGGCAGGCGCCAACACAGCACAGGGCACACACACTCACACAATCACAGTCTCATTCACACATTACGAGGCCAATTTAGAATCGGCAATTAACCTACATTGCATGCTTTTGGACAGTGGGAGGAAACCCGAAGAAACCCACGCGAACACGGGAAGAGCATGCAAACTCCACACAGAAAGGCCCAACAGGTGTGTTCAGGACTTCCTGCACTACTCAAATTTGTTGTAGTTTGATGTGCAAATGCTCACAGTCTTAAAAATCAGCACATTTCTGATGAAAACTGACTTGCGCCTGTAGAAATGTTAAAATGTTTGTTTAGCTTTATGTAGTATAAAAGCGTTATAACTAAATATAACAACTAGAAATAGTAAGAACATTGTTTTATTGACTTTTTGAGTTTTTATGGGGGAAACACTTCTTTATCCATTTAGTACAATATAGAATATAGAATAATTTTTTTTTATAGCAAATAATTTTTCTATACAAATATTTATTTCTTTTTTTCCTATTGATTGAAAACTCTGACTGATTGAAAATGAAGAAATAGTCACGTTTTGGATCATTTGGACCCAGTTTGGACTCATAGGCCTACAAAATGAGCTGATTTTGGCCTTTCTGGGAATGAACTACATTTCCCACAATCCCCCACACTCCTCTCGGAGGCGCGTCACACTAGTGTGATGAACGTGCGTTCCGGAATAAACATGGAAAATCTCGATAAACGGCTGTATTGTGAGTAGAGCGCTGGTTGTTGTGGTTATTTAGCAACTAAAATATGAGTTTAGTCTGTAATAAAGGGGAAGATTTGACTGAACTGTAGCATTTTAGCAAGTAATGACGCTCACGTGTGTTTACATCGCAAAACGTCATTTATGCGTTTTTATGCATTTACTTCTGTTTTTGTGAACAGAATTGCTCACAAATACTTTCACATACAGAGGGACCAGGTCTTGACTTGATCGTGCCACTGAAAATGTTGTGCATCATTAATAAATATTTGTGTAAAACACAAGTGGAGCATGCTGTAAGAAGTGAAAAGATTCCAGAAAAAATGCCTCGACAATTTTTTGTAAACAAATTATTTGTTATTTGAATAATCATTTCAGCTTTAGTATTAACCAACATTTTACTTGTGGTAAGCAGCCTAAAATATCTTTGAATGCACCATGTTCTTCTTCTTTCTCTTTCGGCTTTTCCCTTCAGGGGTCGCCACAGCGAATCATCTGTCTCCATCTTCTGCATCCTCTACCCTCACACCAACTAACTTCATGTCCTCTTTCACCACATCCATAAATCTCCTTTTTGGTCTTCCTCTCAGCCTCCTGTCTGGTGGCTCCAACCTCAGCATCTTTCTACCTACAGTATGTACTCATTGTCTCTCCTCTGGACATGTCCAAACCATCTCAGTCTGGCCTCTCTGACTTTATCACCAAAACATCTAACATGAGCTGTCCCTCTGATGAACTCATTCCTGATCCTATCCATCCTCATCACTCCCAAAGAGAACCTCAACATCTTGAGCTCTGCAACCTCCAGTTCTGCCTCCTGTCTCTTCCTCATTGCCACTGTCTCCAAATCATACAACATGGCTGCTCTCACTACTGTCTTGTACACCTTTCCTTTCATTCTTGCTGAAACCCTTTTATCACACATCACACCTAACACTTTTCTCCACCCATTCCAACCTGCTTGCACACGCTTCTTCACCTCTTTTCCACTCTCTCCGTTGCTTTGGACCGTAGACCCTAAGTACTTGAAGTCCTCTACCTTCTTTACTTCTACTCCCTGTAACATCACTGTTCCACTTGTGCCCCTCTCATTTACACATATGTAATCTTCATTCCTCTCTTTTCCAGTACATATCTCCACCTCTCTAGCCTTTCCTCTACCTGCGCCCTGCTTGAATGCACCATGTTGTTACTACGTAAATTAGCAGACTGTCAAAATAAGGGTTACCGCTTACGTTGATACCCCTGTTACATAAATTGTACCATACCATACACATGTCTAAAAATATTCTCTGAAAACAAAATATTTCTCATGTCAAAAACAGGTTTCTCTAGGAATTTCCACATCAAACACATACAAAAATGAGTAGCTCTGTGGCTTCTAAAAAACTCGATGTAAGTCATGCAGTGTCTAGCGTATGCCATTCCAATAATATAAACCAATAAATAAAGGGTTAGAAGAATGCTCAAAAATGTCAAAGCTCTCAAAAGGTTAAACTTAGTTACCCCGGCATCTAAACAAGAATGCGGCAAGCCTCTGTTCCTAACTTAAAGGGGCGCTTCACCAAAAAAAAGCGTCCCCACTTCAGTCAAGTGGGCAGAAACAGAGCCTATTGTCTGAGAGGGGAATGGGATAATTGAATGAGACGCTCGAGCGGACGAAGACTGAAGACGAGCAGAGGTCGTAAAAAACGGGACGTTCCTCCACATCCTGCCCCGAAATGGGCAACCTGGGCAGCAGATGGGGGCATTGTGGAGCGGGGACGGGGAGGGGGTTCACAAAACAATGGCCAAGCACCGGGAGAATCTGTTGGACATAAGGCAACGTTCCATCCACTGTGGTGGTCTGAACATGCAGCTCTTTTATCATTTCACGCTAGGACGTCTTCAAAAAAGAGACTATGAACCTCCTTTAAGTCGGGGAGAGGTCAGCACAGGGCAAATATGTTACTACGCTTTGAGTTGAAAACAGGAGCTCTGGAGCTGTACTCCTACCTTTGGGTTTTTAACATTGGCATTTGGAATCAGTGGGTATTATACTAGATTTATTTAAAAATGAGCTCATACTTTTGCTTGTACCTTTGGATTTTTAAAACACTGTTTTACTGTTGCAGGTCTTTTTCCAACTGAATGACCGAGTAAATCGTGTTTGATATCTTTAATAATCGTTCCCATCTAAAGGGATATACCCAGTATTTTACAACTAAATTTTACAACTGAATTTAAATGGTGTAAATTTAAGTCATTTAGATACAGAGAAAATGCAATTTAACCAGCATTAAGCTTAAATTATTTTAAATACTTATTGAAGTTCATATTTTGCCCTTTCTGGGAAAGAACTGTTATTTCACAAGGTATTGTGTCTACACAAGGCTCGCAACTAACGATTATTTTGTTAATCGATTAATCTGCCGATTTTTAAAATTTTTTATTAATTTATTTCCAGCATTTCTGTAATAAACCAAACTGTTTCTATTTTTCTATATTTATTTTTACTCTCTAACATGATAAAATGGGAAAAAAAAATTCTTGATTAATTGAAAATGAAGAAATATTGAAGTTGGACTCGTTTTGGCCTATAACTAATTTTTTTTACTCATTTCTTGGAGAGAACTACATTTTTGTGCAACATGGCATTCCACATGAGAGTCACGTCACAATCAATCGTGTCGAGGACACGGAATATATGACAGAGATTATTCTGTTCTGCTTAAGGAATACTTGACTTAAATACTGTTTTCCTACTAAAACAATGTAATAATTACACACCCATATGTATAAATATGTATAAATGATTTATTATTAAAATGACATCTCCAAATTTATTCCTTTATACACACTTGTGTAATCTAATCCTGCGGCGCAAAAACCATCAGGAACACCGAGATTGTGAGTGAGAGCTGGTGTTGTTGAGGAAATTAAACAGTATAACGGTGTGATGTGTTTTTGGGGTTGTAGTGTGTTGTGTCGCTTGTTCTGCTCATTGTCATATCAATATGTAGGAATTAGTGTGAATGTCGAACAATAAACCAGCTTTACCGCAGTAACACTTCCCATCCATAGATCGGTCCAATGCCACAGATACCTGATCCAGCTATTTGAGTCGTTATCGGACCCATATCCGATCCACGTATCAGATCGGTGCCGTCTCTAGTCCCTTTACAAACTTACAGTGTATATTCTTTGAAGGTTTGCTTGAAGTGGACACGGCAAACTTGGTGCCTGCAAGGTGTGTACATGCACAGACGTGTGTGTACTTAAACTTAAATAAATGAGTAATTACTATGAAACTATGGTCATTTCATTTCTGGACCACGTTAAAGAAATTCCTCTGATGATTTAACACGGCAGCAATTATACACTTTTACTCTGTTTGTTTTCGCTTGTTTGATGGGCTGCACCTTGATTAAAGGTAAAACAACACGATCCCATTTGAACGGCTAAAAACCTCGTTAGCGAGACTGATGCCGGAGCGCAGGCTTCAATTCGTAAGAACTCGTCTGGGTCACTGTGAAATTGTTGCAGTGCAAAGTGGAAAAAAATAGAGAGAAAGGTTTCCCATCAGAGCGGGGCTGGCCGGGAATTCGCTCCGACTTGTTAATGTAAACAGCAGACTGTGCACTTTACGGCATGAAGGTGACATACTGAAACAATTCAAACTCTGAACTCCACTTAGAGCAAGCTCAAGCCTGAACTGGAGTTAATAGATTTTGGCAACAGTATTAATTTGGGGAAAAAAATATGGTGATGACTAAGATGAGTCGGGCTAAAAATAGTAGAGATGGCACCGATTCAGTACGTGGTTCAGATATCGGTCTGATAACGACTCAAATAGCTGGATTGGGTATTGGTGGTTTTGGACGGAATGAATGTATCGGATCACTGCCATCTTTAGTCTTTACACATGCAAGTCTGCCTGCACTCACACTGGACGCTGCCTTGCTCATTTATCAGCATCGGTATCGGCAGATGTACGTATGGAAATATCGGATATCGGCATCGGCCAATAATTCTCTTATCGTACATCCCGAGTGTATAGTGTTAAATACAGCACATACTGTATATATGTGTATACTGTATAGTTGACAAAATGTCAAAGCTCTCAAAGTCAGACAGTGAACTCTGTCCAGCTCCATGGCGTCTGTCAGCTGCCACGAAAAATAACATAACGACAAATGGACTGTCATCACCCTGCTGATTTACACAGTGCATCCCGTGGCTTTTCCACTACGCTTTGAGTTTGTGTGTTTCTGACCTAGACTGTATTCTGGGGACAAACTCTAAGAGTGGTTTCTTGCTCATGGATTAAGCCTAGTCTTGGACTAAGTTGTAGTACCAATGGAGGTTTACCATTCAAACTCAAAACTAGTCTAGGATTAGGCTTAATCTTTTCCTGGGAAATTGGCCCTACATGTCTGTGTAGGTTCTCAGTCGTAACCTTAAGGGTTTTGAATCAAAGGAAAGTATTCTTGAAGACATTTCACCGCTCATCCCCAAGGCTTCTTCGGAACTGAAAGTCTGATGGGACGTTCTAGGCGTTTATCCTCTAGTGGGTTTGTTACCTTGTATGTCTAGTGTTGGCGCACCCTGCTGTCCATTGGGATGTTAGGGTCACACAGGATACAGTGTAGATTGAGGTTTGAATTAGGGACGCACGATATTGGGATATCCAATGTTTTTCATGCTTACATCTGCCGATGACAATTGTTACATTGTTAGCACATGCAAAACTTTTGCAAAAGACCTGATTAATGTGGTTAGCTGCATTGTTAGCACATGTGTAAATTATTCTAAAATTCCCTGTGTCTTTTGTTCATTGTTTGCCACTTTGCTAGAATGAGGGTTGCAAAAGGTCTTCCAACACTTTTATTTAAAAAGCATAGTTAGTCATATTGACATTTTTGCTATGAGTGACCCTTTAATCTCCAGGGATATGCTCTGCTGTTCCAACCCCCTTCACAGCAGCTCTGAGAGGGAAAAATTTGGGACGAGTCAGCACAAACTAGTGAGCAGGAACAGATGTGGTGATGCTGCCACATTTATAATTGATTATCGAAGGCTGCATCTGCATGTCAGGCCTCGGCTAACAAGCTACAGGCGGCCGCCCCGATGCTCATCCACCGCTGCATGTTCTAAACATCCAACTATACCCAAACGCCCCCACCAACCCTAACACCCCCACTGGGAGTGGCACCTTTCGGGGCATTCCAGGATCAGCATTGAGAATGTCAGCAAATAAAAAAGCAAAACACTTCCGCTCGGACGTCTCGCAGGTATTCCACTGCATCCAGGTTCCACTTAATACAGTTGGTTCACAATCCGAAATCCGTTCTTTCTTTAAACAGGACTCAGAGGCTAAGCCAGTAATTGGCCACGGATCATCAATCTCCCTAAAACTCACCCCCTCACTCCCACCACCCTCGTCCCCCCTTTTCACCCCAAAAAATCCTGTCCAAGTTGCAGGAAGACGAATGGGAGTGAGGAGTCTGGGTGGAGCACACAAGCAGCCGTGCGGTCTGCGAGAAACCACATTGTGGCGAGTTCTTCTGGAACGTCCATCTGGTTTTTGTCGCCGGGATTTTGTGCTTTGGAGTCTTTTGTGTCTGGGTGCGTTGACCCCACTCCCCCCTTATTTTTAGGAAGGTTGGCAGACAGGCGGGCACACTGTTGGTAGAAAGCGCTGGGTGGAGAACGGGCATATTTTCGCCATCATCAAACGCTTCTTTACCATCCCATTTTTCCTGTTATGTAAATGTATTTTTCATCTCGGTTTTCGGCGCTCCGCACGCCATTGGAGTGTTTCATGAGGAGTTCTGCTTTTTAAGAAAAATGACCCACTGCCCAATGTGTTAATGTTAAAATATCGCTGCTACGTTGAGTGATGGGTTTGGCCTGCATAGTCTCTCTTAACAATAAAAATATGTTAAAAAATGAGGAAGAATTAAACATAATTAAGTAGACTTTCAGTTAATTCTTTACATACTTAACAGAGATATAACTAAACTAAGCAAACATATTGTATTTGATATTTTTAGTAATTAACGTAAATACTTTAACAATATAATACAGTATTCCCATTAAAGCAATTCATATTAACAGTAATACTGTATTTTTTCTGGGTTGTGCTGTGTTGTCTGTGTTGTTAATTTTATGTTACCGCATTTGTGAAGAAACAACATCTAAAATCTTTGCAGCGTGCTTCAAGGTATACTAAAAAGTAGTGCTAAAACTATATTGCTAGTACTTCACAGGGGGCGGCACGGTGGCGCAGTGGTTAGTGCTGCTGCCTCACAGCGGGAAGGTCCTGGGTTCGATCCCTGGGTCATCTGGTGGAGCTTGCATGTTCTCCCTGTGTTTGCGTGGGTTTTCTCCAGGTGCTCTGGTTCCTCCCGCAACCCAAAGACATGCAACATAGGTTAACTGGCCACTCTAAATTGGTGTGATTGTGTGTGTGTGTTGGCGCCTGCCCAGGGTTGTTCCCTGCCTTGTGCCCGTAACTTCCTGGGATAGGCTCCGGTCCCTGTGACCCCGGTTGGGATTAAGCGTTTCGGATAATGAATTAATGAATAATACTTCACAGTTCACTCACAGAATAGTAAAAGTAAAATTTACAGAGTAAAATAAGACTTAAAACTTCTACTGTTGCACTAAAACGTAGACTTTTATGCTTTAAAGTGTATACTTTTGTACATTTTTATACTTTTTAACTTAAAAGTGAGCCAATTTAGTCCTGAGAAGTACTGTGCTTAATCGCATAATCAATGCATTGCGGCATTGCAGGTGGTCCGTGACATGCAATCCAGTTTCACTACTGAAATCACTTCAAATGATTTGTGCACCTTTATGAATAAAGAATTTAATGCAAATATCAGACAGAAGCTTCCGGTCACCCTCACAATAATCACCAAGAATCAATAAGACACCGGTCACCCTGTGTTCGTGTGTTTCGTTTAAGTTTTTGGTCATTAAAAGAGTGTAAGCTTGACCATGAATCCTGCATCTGCGTCCTCAGTTCTGATGGTTGCAAACTCGAATGTGACAATTAGAGATGTAGCCGATTCAATATGTGGATTGGGATTCAATAGCTGGATCGGGTATTGGTGGCACTGGGCCGTTCTATGGAGCCGATCTGTAAATGCGTGTACACTCAATTCGTTATGCATGGGAAGTGGCACTGTGGTAAAGTAGAGCTGAAAATATTGTTCCAATAACTTGAATAATTCTATTACAAAAATGCTCGGGGCAATTTTTCTAGAATCAAAGCTTGGTTTAATTCATTTTACTCGCTAGAGCAGCTCTGCTTGTATTTCACACAGAGGCTTAATAGTGACACACAACGTTTTCAGTGGCGAGATCAAGACAACACCTGATCCCTCTGTATGTGAAAGTATTTGTGAGATGTTGCGTGCACTAAAACAGAAGTAAATGCATCAAAACATTTTTCGACATTTTTTGAGATGTAAACGCGCGCTGTGTTAATGACCGCGTGCATGAGCGCCGTTACTCACTAAAACGCTCCAGTTCGGTCAGAATTTCCCCCTTATTACAGACACAAACCATATTTTAGCTGATAAATAACCACAACAACCAGCGTTCTACTCACAGTTCTGTCGTTTATTTAGATTTTCCATCGTTTATTCTGGAACGCGCGCCCAGCGCTTCACTGTGCCGCAGCTCCGGGGCGCGTCCAGAGGATTGTGGGAAATGTAGTTCTCTGCAAAAGCAGCTCATTTTATAGGCCAAATTGGTTCAAAAAGACAAACGTTAGTATTTCATTTTCAATTGATCAAATTTTTTTCAATTTTATAATGTTATAGTGAAATCAATAAGAAAGAAGAAAGAAGAAATATTTGTGAAATGTTTAAACGAACAATTTTTGAGAACAAATTATTTAGCATATACGTGTGTGTGTAATTATTACATTGTTTTAGTAGGAAAACAGGATTTAAATCAAGCATTTCCTTAAGCATAAGAATAATTTCAGTCATGAATTCAAATAATGCTTCAAATTTTAAAGCATTATTTTATGTTTAAAAAAAGAGTGACTGTATCGGATTTCTATCGGTATCGGCAGATATCCAAATTTACAATATCGGTATCGGTATCAGACATAAAAAAGTGGTATCGGCCCATCTCTAGTGACAATCACAATACTTTGCAAAGAAAGATCTAATACCAAAAGGAAAGGGTGTGGCAGGTTAAAACTCAGGTGAATCTGATCTAATAATTAGGGGTTGTTGTGAAGACCTGGAGCTAGAGTCTGGATCAGGTGGTCCATCTGGATTTGGACTGGCACCTAGATTAGTTTACTCAGTCCATGAAGTATATAAGAAAGTAATGTGTCCTTAGAAGAAAGCATTGTAAAGATAAATAAAGAGATGTTTACTTAATAAAATGAACATCACATATTTTGGTAAGTGCTTGTATTTACCTTTTATTTACTCAGTCCATCTCTAGAAGGAGCGACAGAGAAAATATATCACGCTTTTCATCTGCCGACTTTTTTAACACACCCCACAGCGAAAACTCATCCCTGTGACTCCAGCGCAAAGTCAATCGCACCCGAGTGTCAGGGTTTGGCAGAGCGTTGCACGTTCCTCAGGTTTGGCCAAAAAATTTTTCATATCAAGAGGGAAGGAGTGGAGAGATTTCCGGATGAGTTTCGGGGGTCATGGAGATGTCTCCACGGCAACTCCTCCTCCTTCTCCTCTGTGTGGCTTTCCCATCAGTCTGCATTCTGTCGTTAATCAAGTCAAGCTTGTCTGAGTTTGTCCCGACTTTGTCCGTCAAGTTCTTTCACAAGGACTCACATTTTAGTATCCAGACATTACAACTCTCCCATGTGGGAATGGACAAGACTGCAACTAATTGCTGTAAATTTACTGCTATTTCCCTTTTTTAACACGGTATAATACTGTACCTTTTAATGAAAAGCTATAAATCTACACTTTAGAATGCAGTTTCACCTTTTATCTCTTAAGTTTAGATTTCTGTATCTTTCAACCTTTTTGTCACAGAGCATGGTAGTGTGATTCCGAACGCTGAGCGATAAATGTAAATCTAAATGTAGCTGAAAGTATGTGAAATGTAAACTGCATTCTCAACTACCAAAACATTTAATAAATACTTTTTCTTCAGTTTCTTCATGCAAGATATCTGAAGTGTTGCTTCTAAAAAAAAAATCTATACAAATACAGAAATCACAGACAACTGACTGTATATTGCAGTGTTTTACAGTAAATATTAAATATGTTACACATGCTGTAAAAATACAGAAAATGTCCAGCAACTTGGCTGCCAGACGTATATTGTACTTTTACGGTGATTTTTAAAGAGCGTTTGTTGTAAATTTATAGTTGTTTTTCTGCAGAATGTTATGTATATTCATGCCACAGTAGAATTCTGCACTTTTTAAAAGACAGGCCCTAAATCTAAAGCAAACGTGTGACTTTTTTTGCAAACACAGTAACATAGTGAGAGTTAGATATTATTGGTCATTGTGAACACAGCACAGCACAGCACACAGTGAACAACGAAACAACAAAATGTGACCTCTGCTTGTGATCCATCTGTGAAGGAGCGCGGAGCATTGCTTGGGGACAGTACCTTGCTCATGAGTACCTCAGTGGTACCTTTACCGGCCCTTGGATTCGAACCGGCAACCTTCCAATCATAGGGCGAATGCCATAACCATTACACTATCAACACAGTAAGCAATATTACTGTAAATGTCAAATATTTTTACAGTATTTATTTTTACATACAGCATTACCGTAATTCACAATGCTACAAATACCAAATACAGCATGCTTGCTGTGAAACGCTCTGGCAAGTCTGCTGCTAGTACTATACTGTAAATTTACAGTGATTTTTTTGTCACAGGGTAAAATCAAGTTTTGAAATTATCGGCACCCCTGGAAATTTTCCAGAGAATGCACCATTTCTCCCAGAAGACTATTGCAATTGGAAATGTTTTGGTGTACACATGTTTATTTCCTTTATGTGCATTGGATCAACATAAAAAAAGCAGAGAAAAAAGCCAAATCTGACATCATTTCACAAAAAAGGGTGTGCAACTACATATTTAGCGGTGCCAATAATTTTGTCCAGCCCAGTTTTTGAGTTTTTTGTGAAATGATTACTAATTTTCTTCTTTTTAGCTGACTTTAATTCATAAGGGAGATTGTATCTGGTAACTTTTCTGTCTGTATTATACTGTACATTAAAGGGAAATGGTTTACAGTGTATGGTCTGGCTCTGCTGCTGTGGAAGGTGAATGGCAGGATAAGGAGGAGGAGGAGGAGGAAGGGAAGAGCCTGTGTCCAATTCTCCTCGGTGTCCGAATGTAATCAGCTGTGTCATTGAGCTCGTAAATCTGTGTGTTACTTGTTGTGTATACGCTCCCGCAGAGCCATGTTCTCGTCCCAGAGTCGTAAATCCTGCAGCATCTTCACCCAATCCAACTTCTGCTGTTTTCCTCCCCGGTGAGGGTCAGAGATACTCTCACACTGCAGTCTTCAGTTGCAAAGAATCAATTTTGCAAAGTGGGCTGTGTCTACATTGAGTCTAAATAAAGCAGACCTCTGTACCTTCTCCACTGACAAATGTCGAGTGATTTTCAAAATTTGTTCTTGCATTTAGAACTAAATTTGCCCTTAAGTTATAATATCATAAGTGAATATTTATTTGTCATTAAGTGAGCGGGTGATTATTTGTTATTGTGAACATATCAAAAATACTACAAAATTTGACCTCTACAGTACATTTGATTCACTCGTGAAAGAGCTGTGGGCAGCTAACATGGACAGCGTGCAAGGAGCAGTGCTTGGGGACGGTACCTTGCTCACGAGTACCCGAGTTGTACCTTTAAACCAGTGACCTTCCAATCACAGCACGAACGCCCCAGCTGCCACTACTGCCCTGAAAGAGAAGTGTTGAAGCTTCATAGTTCTCCCAATTTCATACTTCAAAATAAAAGCCTGCAATCATTCGGCCTCTGAATGACCCGTCAGAATTCAAATCGGTGACCTTCCGATCACAGTGAGAACGCCCTAACCGTTACACTACCAACTGCCATCTGTAGCAAAGGTATAGCTCGCTTCTTTCTGACCCACAGTGTATTTTCCGAGACTAGAAAAAAATCTGTTGATTTTACCTTGAACATTTTTCCAGTGTAGCTTTTCTTTTTAGATCATAAAAACATTTGAAATTTTTACTGGCTGAATATTCAACGTGCACAGTGGCAATAAAACATTTTTCTAAGGTTTCCAGCCATGTACAGAGCCTCGAGGAGGAAAGTTATTGGAAACAAAAATACCACACAGTCACTCGAGCACGAATGGTAGCTCTCCATTAGAAGTAACGTGGACATGGACAGACAATAAATACAGCAGTAAAATGATTCTTTTGTGTAAAACGGGAGACTTTACTGGAACTCCGCTCCAAGACTCTCTGACTTTTATTGGTTAGAAAGAGAGATAATTTTGGATCAATAAAAGTGAACAAGCGGAACATGACCCCACTTTACTCCATCTCGAATCCTAAACCCATTTGCTTTTGCTCTGTAACTTCTTGTTATACCCACCTGAGCACGGGATATTGATTTGAAATATATTTAACCCCCTCTCTGTGAAAGCAGTTATTTATGGATGGAACTTAGGACATTTTAAATAGCAAAAGCTACATTAAAAATATTCAATTAATTGATTTACTTCCTTCTATTGATCTTCTTTCTTAAAGCAACACTATGTAGTTTTTCAGCTTTCAAACCATATTTTACAAGATCGTTCTGATGATACCTCAACTCACAATAGGTTCAATTACACCGGGGCAGTTGGTGGCATAACGGTAGGGTGTTTGCCCCGTGATCAGAAGGTCGCAAGATCGAGTCCAAGGTCAATCTCATGAGCAAGGTCCCCAAGCACTGCTTCACGGGGGGCTTGTTAGCTGTCCACTGCTCTTTCACGGATGGGTTAAATGCAGAGGTCACATTTCATTGCGGTGCACTGTGTGCTGTGCTGTGGTATGTTCATAATAACAAATAATCTTTCACTTTATCATCGTTTGAGAGCGTCTGTATCGCCTTAACTACCACTATAAGACTTCGGGGTTCAGGTGGGAAGCTCGCCACAAAAAGAACTACAAAATTTGACTGCTTTACAGCGTACGTCACATCCGGCCCCCAGGCAGGTAAATAAAGTTATGAACTTGCCTGTTTACCTGCCTGGGGAGGGCGGATGTGACGTATGCCGTAAAGCAGTCAAATTGTGAGGTTGAGAGTTTATTGAAATAAAACAAGCTTCTGGTAAATTTCCATTCAATTATCAGTATTTACAGCCTGGGTTACTATCTCAGACATTTTTTATTTCACAATTAATGCAGTTTATATAGAATTAATATTCTGTATGTGAGTTCCGTACCTTTCCATATGGAACATATTTGTACCAGGACATAAAGGTGCATTGTTGTAACTCTGGGAGCAAGAAGGTACGTAAATGATACAGTAAGCCTGGAACAACAAAGCACTTGTAGAAAAGAACATTCGTCCACTGACTTTAAAGATGTTTATTAAAGTGATGAGGGAACATTCATATAAATGTAATGAAGTCAAAAGTGTAATATGTATCTTTCAAATGTAGTTGAGTGCAAAACAAATGTAAGTTACTCTCAACTTCTGGGCAGTAAAATGGTTCAGGTTTCACAAAAACGTGACACATAAATCCTATAAGAATGACTGCATTTGTCAGTCTGACTAACTATTGATGTGAATCATTATAGCTGTAAGCCGGAGTCTCATGCTTCCAAAAAAGTTTTCTGATGTGTAAGAGCTTGGAGAGGATCAGATCAATCACACAAATCTCAGGGTTACCATCAACCATGCGTTTGAAGGCTGAAACCCAACGTTTAGAATGCTAAAGAGTGCATGAGAACGGCAAATGAATCCTGAGTTGAAAAACTCTTGAGACTATACTGCCTCTACTAAAAAATAATAAACAGCTCAACCTTGCAGTCTAAAAAACCTGAAACATAAAAATCGATTTTTACTTATGTTTTGGAATGCTTAGTTAGTTTTGGTTTTATAGTTTCCTAATGAGTCATGGTTTTGTAATTATATGATCAGACTTGTTTGGGGAGAATCTTGGGTTTAAAGGCAGTAGTTCTGGGGCTGGGATAAAGCCAAGTTTAAACCCACAACCCTCTCAGTCTGTAAGCCAAATATCTGACACTGGACCACCACTAGGAGCGGAAACAACAAATTACAACTACGGCCACAAATCATCTGTGACTATCAGACCCTGTTAGACCCAATTTGAAAATGAACATTTAATAAAGTCAGTTTTGGGCAAATGCATGAACAAGAAATAGTTGAGTGCTTGGAAACATGAGTATTCACAATAACAAATCGTATTGTAGCATTTGCCCTATAAACCCATTAAATGCTCATTTTATATACGAAACTGGACTAACGTTTATGATTGTAGATACTGTTGTTTTTCTTTTCTGTGCAATTAAAGTAGATTGAAGATTCAAATTTTATAAATATATAATTTTTTCAAATATATACAGTAGTTATACAAGTATAAGACATAGTCATGTGAACCCTGATTTATTTCTAAGACAGATTAAAATTAATAATGGTACAAGAAACTTAACTTAGAAAATACAAATATATAAAAGGGAAAGTTTGTGATTATTCATCATTGTGAACACACCACAGCACAGCACACAGTGCACCACAACCAAATGTGACCTCTGCATTTGACACATCCCTGAAGGAGCAGTGGGCAGCTAACAAGGACAGCACCCTGGGAGCAGTGTTTGGGGACGGTACCTTGTTCATGAGTACCTCAGTAGTACCTAAAACCTCATAAAATCTCTATTTCCTAATTTCAGGGATGGTCTCCCTAGAGCAACTTGTTGCTCAGGTCAGGTTTAGGGGTGGAAACTAATAAGATTTTATCAATATCAATGACATTGTCATTTCTGCCTATCAGTCCAATTCTTTATCAATTCTCTTTGATTCCTGAGCAGTTTCTTGAGTGAGAAAAAGTAGTTCTATACAGTCTTCCGCACCACAAGCAACCATTTTATTTTTTCCCCAAAATGATGTCTGCACAAGACTGTCAACATCAACACATTGATATTCATATTCCCAGTTGTTATTCTGCAGAGACATTCTATGTGTCACGGCTCCGTTGGACTTTGGCCGGACAGTGCCCCCTCGAACACAGGTAAGTGTTTATTCTTTGTTTCTCTTGTTCTCTGGGTTCACTTTCGGTATTGTTTCTGTGGTGTTTACTCCTCTTGTCTCCTCGGTTAGCATTAACTTTTCCCGTTAGCTTGTTCCCCACTTCTGGGTTTCTGTGTCTTCACTTCGTGCCCTCTTGAGTAGTATCTGCATCTGTTTAGAGCGCACCCCACCTCCAGGTATGTTGTTTGCACTGCGTGTTCCCTACCTAGTAGGTCAGTTTCTGTTTAGAACACCCCTGTGCTTGTTATGTTTGCCTGTGTCTCGTTTGCTTTGAGTTTGGGATTGGTGCAAGCACTGGTTTGTTGAGTTGTGTGGCCTTATTTAATCCCGTTTGACCCGTGTTTCTCCAGGTCTGTCTCCCTCATAATATGTGATGGATCTCCGTCTGGTTTGTGCTTTTGCTACGTTCGGTCTTTGCACCGTGTTTCTCCCTCACCTGTGTTTTGTGTGTGTTTTCCCTAGGCCTCATGTCTCCCAGCCAACCCCTCCATCCGGTCAGGCTGCAAGGTTTTGCCAGTGCCTGGATCACCTTTTGTTTAACCGTGTGGGTCTTGGAGCATCAGGAGATTGCTCCTTCTGTTTCCCCACAGAGGAGTCCTCCGGTAACAGTATCATACTGCTGGGAACACGAGCCCGGCCTTTTGTTTGATACTTTTGTTCTCATCTGGTATTTGCCCCGTGGATTTGGTGGACCTTGTTTTAGTTGGATTTCCCTCATGTCATTCACCTCCCTCTCCTGTGTTTTCTCCCTAGGCCCGTGACTCCCAGTAAGCTTTCCCTTGCCGTCAGACTGCCGTGTGTGCAGTGAGTCTGGATCGTCTCCGTTTGCCTTGTGAGTCTTAGAGCGTAAGGGCTTGGCTCTTTCTGGATACTGACGGACTACGACGGGGAGCACGGGCCTCAACTTTCACTTTGTTCCTGTTTTTGTGGTCTTTTCCCCCTGCCTTTTGTGTGCCTTTTGCCCTCGTATTTGGACTGCCTTGGTTCTCCTGTTTTCCCCAGTTTTGTCACCTTTGTGTTCCCCCTGCTTGTTCCGTTAAATGAACCTTTGATGCCTGCAACAGTGTCCTCACCTCCTTTCCCCCAATGCACCAAGACACTAAGGTTTAGTTTATGAAGAACAATGAGTGCAGATGGAAACACTTCTTTATCCATTTGGAATCCATCTAGATATAGAATAAAATTATTTGATACCAAATAATGCATTTTTTATATTTATTTTTTTACTCTCTAACAAAAGTTTATAAATATTACACATACAATCAGGAATTGAATCTTTGTTGTAGCACTCTGATCCATGTCGAGAATAATAAATGTGACTCTGCACGGCAAAACCAGTCGCTTGTCGCAATGGAGGTTTCCGAGAAAAACGAGCGTTTGTGTTGAGGATTTTTGTGGATTTTTTGGTTTTAGTGTTTTGAAACAGTGGAAGGTCTATACTGTACTGTTGTGAATAAATTTTGCTGAAAAACGTACCCTTTCCATCCTAAAAACGTGACTTTCTTGAGGTGAGGAATTCAATTTCAGCAGAATGTTAAAAGTTTGTGTTTTGACCGCTCTACTTCAATATTTACGGTAAATCCACTGGTTGACTAGCGTGAAGATATTTCTCCGGAATCCATCTTCATCTCCCGAGTTCAGTTAACCTAACGCAGGTAGGCTATCCGTGCGGCTGTGAATGCAGCGTAGGCTACCGTAAATGCAAACGTAGCCGCGACCGCGCCAAGCGTCTGTGAGTGCTACGGCGATAGTCAACTTCAAAGGCAGATTTCTACGTTTCTCACTCGGCGTGACAGGAGAAACCCGACTCCTTTTAATGTTGATATCTCAGTCATATGTCGTCCCATTCATTCCATATAGGTATC
>JAVGVS010000097.1:1013901-1023901 GCA_032718565.1 Distichodus sexfasciatus
TTTATTAGTATTATTATTATGTTAGTTTTTTAAATCATACTCAAACGTTTTTGGACACCACAAGTGTTTACAACTTTTCACTTCATTTTCTTTCACTTTTGATTTTATAATTTTATAGTTTTTATGATCAATTATTCTTCTAGCATTAGAAAGCTCTTGAGTGAACTATGAAAATACATGTAAATATAAATCAAATAGTGTGGAATTCTAGGAAATATTAGTAGATTTAGCCTTTTTTTTTGCTCTGTCCTTGTAGAAATCCGTGCTGGTTTATGCTGTCGTATGAAATGGACGGTCATTGCCGCTGGTGTTGATCTTCATCCTCATGCAGCGCCGAATGGAGATGTTTTAACTACAGAAATGCTGACAAACTGCCAAAAGTTCAATCTCACAAATGAGACGCTGGGCGAGGTTACAGGGGATTAGATTAGTGTGAAGAAGTGATGGCGATGGTGTAGAAAACCTTCATAAGCATAAAAACCCTCCTCAGCTTTACACTAAACAGAATGAAACTTCACCTTCTTAAATAAAATAAAAACGGATCAGCTTAAGATGATGAGAATTAAAATTCATCTTGTTGATTAATTACGTTTTGTGAATTCAGTAGTGTAACGGTTGGGGAGTTGGCCCAGTGATCAGAGGGTCGCTGATTCAAATCTCGGACTGGTAAAGGTACCACTAAGGTGCTGATGAGTAAGGTACCATCCCCAAGCACTGCTTACATTTTACATTTTTACTCTACATCGTTCTGTTTTTTTCTCTCTCTGAGAACAGTCCACTGATCCAGGACTGCAACATTACCCAGTATGCTTCAGTTATGCAGTATGTTATTTTCTTTGCTAAGAAAGATTTACAAAAAGTACAGTATTTTACAGTGTTTTGAAAATATACAAATATACGGTAGAGAAATAACTGTACATTTACAGCAGTTGGGTAATAAATATCACAGCCAAAAATAGTACCAGACTCTACCAGCCAGTGTTCTTTACGAATCTTTATGAACTGCGACTGTTTTCCATCTCAGTCTAACTCGCCCTGCTTTACGTCTTCTTTACGTGTACCCATAATGCCACAGGTGTGACTCCACTCTGGGGACGCTGGCATCCCGACGGTTCCAGAAAGACCGCAGCTGCACAAACATGTCACAGAAAGACTTCAGACGCCCTCCTGAAGATTCCGGCCTGCCTTAACCCACGCGGTTCCAAACTGGCACCTTTTAGATATCAACAGCTCCCAAACTCATGCTGACATGGAAACAGTTTGTACAACTCTGGCCTTTGGTTTGCATTTGGACTTTATGTATTGAATTTTTCTTCATTTTCTTTGATTTAGAAGGTGTGGTGCTTGGCTCGAACGGCACACTGGCTCCAGAGCCCTGTGGTTCGTAACTTCTGTGAAATCGGCTCCCTTTTTCGTGCCAAGTGGAAATTGTTCATGGATTGTCAAAGATACAAAAGAAATATACATGGAGGCACTTTTTTGGTATTCGTTGGACAGCACAGGTTTTCATGAGAGCACAAGATGTGTTCACAGAAGCACAACATATTTTTGAGGGATGGTTTCAATTTCACAGAAATTGACTTGAGATTGTGTTGACTGTGTCTGCAGTTGCTTTATTGTTTTCAGACTATGTGAAAATATGTGAACACACGGAAATCTGTTGCGAACATGCAAGAAAAATGTTATGCAAATGCAAAAATATGTAATAAGCATGCGGAATGCATCTCTGTGCAGGCAAAAATATGCTGTGGGCATGTAAAACATCTAATGAGCATACAAGAAATGTGTGTATACATAAAAAAATTATGTGCACACATACACAGCATGTGAAGACATCTCATAATCATTCAATAACATCTTCAGCACATGCAAAAATACATTTTGTGCACATATATAAATGTCTTGTGAGTATGTGAAAATATTTTATTAGCATGCAAAAACATTTTACAAGCTTGCCCAAGAATCTCAGGAGCATGCAACAAACAACATGTGAACACAAAATATTATTTGAATGCAAAAACAACTGCAAAGAACATCTTATGAACACCCAAAACATCTCATGTAGACATAAAAACATCTCACGAGCATGCAAGAACATGTTGTGAGCTGGCAAAAAACATAAAGTGACCACACAAAAATGTCATTTGCATCCAAAAAAACATCTTGTGAGCATACAAAAATGTCTCGTGAGGACATGGAGTCTCTCAGACACACAAAACCATGTCAAAAACGGTCCCTTTAGGGGCTCTGTAGAATTCATTTTTTCTACCTGTTCCTCTGGGACTCCCATCGATTATTGTCCACTCAAACTTATGAAGAAACAAATTTGCCAAATATGGGGTTTCTGCGATTAACCCGGGGTGAGAGGGTGAGGGAGGGGGAGGGAGTCGAGCCGGTGGGAGACGAGGCCAAATTCAACCTCTTTAGATGGTTTAATTAAGGGAAATGACCCTTCAAGCCATGAGAGCCAGACAGTGATTCATGAGGGAGGTAATTACTTCAAGGCAACATTTAACTCGAAACAACAACAGGACGGTGTCAACATGTAACAGCCTCGAGCAGCTCGGAGCAGAGCTGATGTGCAGCAGAACACAGTGTTTTACTGACGCCTTGCTAATTGGTCACTACTGAACAAACACCACGGCACAGCGGTATTCTGTTTTTTGCTGTTCTCTGGCTTGAGCTGACCCCCAAAAATTGACCCCTTTTACTGGACCAACTTAGTCTGCATTTTGGGATCCTACAAACTCAGATTTGCTCCTAAACAACCTTCACAAACCTGGTCAGTTGGTAGCTTAATAGAAGAGACATGGACAGTTAGTAGCGTAACGGTTAGGGAGTTGGCCTTGAGAGCAAGTCCTGGTCCAGTAAAGATACCACTAAGGTATTATTGAACAAGCTACTGAGCCTAAGCACAGCTTCCTGGGTGCTGCACATCAGTTGTCCACTGCTCCTTCACAGATGGGTCAAGCGCAGAGCTCATAATTCGTGGTGGTGTGTTCACAACGAAACCACGACCTCTTGGTCCAGAAGCGAGCTAACTAGACCACTACTAGTGGTGTTGTACTCAAGACCAGTTTTGAGACCAGGTTTTGAAAGTCTCGGTCTTGTCTTGGACTCGGACAAAGAGGACTCCGAATTTTATTTTGAGCCCAGCCAAGACCACAACTCTGATAATATTACAGTTAATAAGCTGTTTACTGTCGGATTGGATAACTTCTCACTTCGAGCACAACCAATGATGTTACTGCTGACCACGGTTACCCGCCCCTGTGGTTTGTTGAGTTTAACATATGATCAGTTTGGATAACTGCTTCCAGTGAAGCGATTTCCTCATTATAGATATGTAAGAGAGAAATACTGAATAAATATCTTTAATGTTGCTTAGGCTTTGCATCTTCCACTTATTTGTTATGTGGTGTAAAACGTGCATTGGTCCGGTCTCGGTCTTAACTCGGTTTCGGCCCTTCAGAGTCTCGGTCTCGACACATTCTGGTCTTGGTCAGGACTTGGTCTCTGTTTAGGTGGTCTTGACCCCAATTATAGACACCATGAGGCCTGTTGGTGGTGACAGTTTGTCATATGACAAGATATTGTAGCTACACATTTAAGGTGTGGTGGGAAATATAATAATCACTTTGTTGCTCATTTATCTCCAAATGCAAAAGTGCAAGAATTTTAAAAGTCAGTGAACATTTGCCAATAAGGGAAGTGGACAGCCCTGGTCCTTGTGCTGTTGTACTTTCTGGCCGGCACTGTGTCAAAAAATTTGGTTAAAAGGGAGAGTAATGAGTCTTCGTGGGAGAGTGAGACACTTTCTCAAATGTTCAGCAGTCCCGAAATGACTTTGTCACACAGCCTTTTTAAGCCGTCTACCAAATTCATCAACTTACACTCTCTTGATTGTTCCTGCGAGTTTTTAAACGGTGGGGTACGTTTGGCAGGATTACCCGCCGCCGTGAAATAACGAGTTACGGGAAAAATAAGAAAAAAATCCCTCCCCTCATTGTCTCGCCCGACATGTTTGCATTTGGCTGGTTGTGCGGTTGGAGAGACAAACTCACCCAAACATCACTTAAGTCATTTAAATTCCATCCACCATTACTGCCACTTTCATATAAACGCTGTAATTAAGAGCTTGCCACGATCCAGATTTCGGTTCTCGTCCTTCCAACGTCCTGACAGAGAGTGCCAGAGAGGCACACCCTACATTTAAAAGCGAAACTTAGGAAAAGGTTGTAACCGATTGCTGTAAATTTACAGTTTATTTCTCTAGTGCTTTACAGTATCGACATAACACAGTAAAAAGCTGCACGCTGTAAAAAGGGCTGTAAATCTACAACAAACGTGTTTTCAAGTTGTTTATTCTGCAAACGTGAGAAAGAAAGTGAGTGATTATTTGTCACTGTGAACACAGCACACCACCACCACTAAATGTGAGCTCTGCATTTGACCCATCCGTGAAGTGGCCAACTTTATTGGCAGCGCCAGAGGGGCAGTGTTTGGGGACATGAGTATCTCAGTGCTACCTTTTACCAGTCCGGGATTCGAACTGGTGACATTCCGATCACGTCGTGAATTCCCTAACCGCCACACTACCAACTACCCCTGTTATGATGTAAATTTACAGGGACATTTCTTACGGTATGAGCAGCAAACAGCAGTTTGAGTCGTCCACGTCGCTGGTTATTGGTGTGTTATTATTAGGTTTTCCTCTAATGGGTGACAGGCTGTAGTAAACCGCTGTCACGCCGAAGAAAAACGACCGGCAGTCTCGTTGTATCTGATTGATTAGAGTGCACAATTACTGTCTTCAGGGTAATAGCGCTGTGAAACAATCATGTGGCGTCCACTGATGAAAGAACCATTGAGACTAAAGTGTCCATCATTAAGATTCAAGATTTAACAGAATCCTGAACAGAACGGAAACGAGGAGACAGATCAAGTAACGTTGCTGTCAGCACTGCTGCTGGTGTAAAGCATGAAACTGGAGCTCAAATCTGGGGTAGTTGGTAGTATGATGGTTAGAGAGTTGTCACCGTGATCAGAGCGTCGCCACTTCGAGTTCCGGTAAAGTACCTTCATGGAGGACAGGACCAAGGGAAATGACTAACCCCAGCTCTCATAATCTTTCTTTCTTTCAAACTCGATCTATCTATCTATCTATCTATCTATCTATCTATCTATCTATCTATCTATCTATCTATCTATCTATCTATCTGTCCCTTACTTTTTCTTTCCTTATATCTTTCTGTCTTTCTTTCACACTTTCCCCCACTCACTCTCCCACTCTCTCTCTCTCGCTCCATCTCTCTCTCTCTGTCTCTCTCTCTCTCCCTCCATCTCTCTCTCTCTCTCACTATCACATCTCTCTCTCTCACACACACACACACACACACACACACACACGCACAGTCTATGTATTACTATCTTTGTGAGGTCCTTCCATAGACTCCCATAATGACTAGATGTACATAATTTTTCACGTCTGCGCCTCCTCCCCGACGCCCGGGCTCGCCAGAGTTTTAACCTGAGGTTTGATGTGTCGCGTCAGGGTTGTCATGGAAACGGTGTGGCTGTCCCTTTAAGGAATCCCCGCTAGACACTTCCGGGTTTGTCTGCGTCATGGTGATGGGTTTTCATTCCTAATCTGTCTCACCTGTTTTGTTATAATCACCTTTTTGCTTATTGTTTGTGGGTGAGTTGATTGGTAATCACTCTTATTATTTAACCAGACCGATCCGGCAGTGTTTTGTTCGTTCTCCCTCACTCGCGCCTCGCTTTTCCCCACACCAGACGCCGGCCTCCGCCGAGACGCTCTCAGCCGGAACCAGCAACAGCTGCTAAGCTAACCAGCTCCTGCTAAGCTAGTTAGCCGCCGCATGCTAGCGGTTAGCCGCCAGCTTCTCTCACCGCGCCTACCCGGACTCCCGTGGTATTCCTCTGCTTCGCTGCACTTCCCCGTCTCAGGCTGGTGTCTGTTTGGACTGTGACATTGTCCTCACTGTAAATAAAAGCACTGAAAGCATCTTGACTCCCGCGTCTGCGTCCTCATCCGCGGCCGAGACATGACACCTACACCTAATCCTAACCTTAACCTCAGTAACCAAACGCACATCTTTTACCTCTTTTAGTTTCTCAAATAAAACAAGCACATTTTCTATAAAGTCATTTCTCCTCATGGGGACCTCTCAAATGTCCCCACAAAGCCCAAAAAAACAGATAAAAGTGATTTTAGGGGACAAAAGGTCCCCACAATCCAATAAATACATGAACACACACTTAAACACTCCCTCTCCCTCTGCCTTTGTCTTTCTCTCTTTCACCCTTTCTCTCTCTCACTGAATGACCAATAGAAACACACAGGGGCAGGACAGAGGGAAATGACTGACCAACCACATTAGACAGACATACGACAGGACAGGGTTGCCCTCCGGTGGCTGACTTGGGAAAAGTCTGGACGTGGCTGTGACAGTTGCTCAAAAGTAACTTTAAAATAGATTATTTGTTATTGTGAACACAGCACAGCACAGCATAGCATACCACAAAAATATGTGACCTCTGCATTTGACCCACCCGTGAAGTAGCACCGGGCAGCTTTTTGGCAGCACCCGGGGAGCAGTGCTTAGTGATGGTACCTTGTTCATGAGTACCTTGTTCAGTGGTACCATTACCAGTGTGGTACTTGAGCCGGCGACCCCATTTGCTGCTCTTGTCCTAGGCAGTGGCAACACTGAAATCTTGAATCTTTGTTGTTCAATCTAGTGTTGGACCTCGTTGTTGGGAATGTGGAACAAGTGACAAGTGGTTAGAGGACCACCGCGGTGGCATTCAGCGATGCCCATAAACACACCCAGGTTTTAGGGATGCAGGAGAGGTTCGGGATGAAGAGGAGGACGAGGAGGAGGAGAGACGAGCGAGGAAAAGAAAAGAGCGTCTGATTTACGGCTGGACTTTAAATGGGCTGTAAAATCAAATCCAGAGCGGCTTGAGGAAGGCCGAGATGAGATTCCTGCTGTTTACACCAGGAGCACAGCAGTCAAGGACACCGGGAGAAAGAGAGAGAGAGAGAGAGAGAAGGACAGAAAGAAGGAGAGATGGGTTTTAGTGTGATTAAAGAAATGTGTGATGTGTCCTGCATGGCATAAGCTGAAAGCTTATTGACTGAATTGTGTATGTCCTTGTGTGTGTGTGTGTGTTTACCATGTTTTATGCATTGTGGGGACATTTGAGAGGTCCTCAAGAGGAGAAATGACTTAACAGAAAATGTGCATGTTTTACTTGAGATTAAGGTTAGGGTTAGGATTAGCTGTAGAAATATATACATCTGCCAGTCAAAAGTTTGGACACACCTTCCCAGTCAATGTTTTATCTTTATTTTCATTGCTATTTACATTGTAGATTCTCACTAACGGCGTCAAAACTATGAATGAACTGTGTAAGGGCCATTTGACCAAGAAGGAGAGTGATGGAGTGCTGCGTCAGATGGCCTGGCCTTCACGGTCACCTGACCAAACCCAATCGAGATGCTTTGGGATGAGATGGACCACAGAGTGAAGGCAAAAGGCCCAACAAGTGGTCAGCATCTCTGGGAACTCCTTCAAGACTGTTGGAAAACCATTTCAGGTGACTACCTCATGAAGCTCATCGAGAGAATGCCAAGAGTGTGCAAAGCAGTGATCAAAGCAAAGGGTGGTTATTTTCAAGAATCTAAGATATAAAACATGTTCTGGGTTATTTCACACTTTTTGTTTACTACATAAAAAATATCTGTAATTATACGGGATACTGTAATATCATTACGGAAATATACCATTAAGCAACATTCACGTGACTTTTCCTTTTTTCTCAGTTTCGCATTAAATTCTGGATACTTAAATCAAACAACAAACAGGTGTTATGCCAAAAAATGCATGCCTATCTATCTATCTGTCTGTCTGTCTGTCTGTCTCTCTCTCTCTCTCACTCTCTCTCCACCATACATTAGCTTACTCCATCTTCTTCTTTTGTGAGATACTTGTACATCTCTCCGGAACAATCACAACAAATACATTAGCATAACAGCTCGGTGTTTAAAACACTGTCATTACAGAGCAAAGTGTGAGTTTAATTCCTGCAGAAGCATTTGAGTCAGTAATATTCCTCTCAAACTCCTGCACTCTCATTATCCACCTCTATAAAAACGCTGCTCTCCCTCCAATAATACACCGTTTCTCCGTAATCTTGCTGGTTATTCCACCCGGTTAAGCCAGGCCTGATTATCTGAGCTGGGTTTGTGTAATTGGATGCAGGAGTCTGAGGTAAAATTCCATCAGCATTTACTGTAAATATGCAGTCACCTTAAATGATCTCCACCGTAAAAGATGAACCCTCTCTCTTTTCCTCCATCTCTCCCTCTCTTTCTCTCTTATACATGCTCATACGTACGCTGTAGCCAACTTCTATACATGTGAGGTTTATTTTCTTTACAGTGTTTACTTTGCTAACTTAGCTAACACAGGGAGAGTTGTGTCAGGAAGGGCATCCGGTGTAAAACTTTTGCCAGTTCAAAATGACAGGAGAAGCCGAAAGAAGAAGAAGAAGAAGAAGAAGAAGAAGAAGAAGAATTAGAAAAGGACTGTACAATCTGTAGAAGATGAAATGCAAAATTCATCCTGAACTACATTTCAACAAATATTTTATTAGGAAGTCCTTTGGCAGACAAATACTTTGGCAGTAGCACATTACAATATTGTCTTGTATAATCAAATACAGTGTGCTTGCTGTAAAAATACAGAAAATGGCTGGTCATTCTGCTGCCAGTATTTTACTGCAGAAATGTTCACAAGTCCGATTTAAGTCTCAAGTCTTTGAGGGCCAATTCCAAGTCAAGTCTGGAGTCTTTTCTCCCAAGTAATGCATGACGTTGTGTGTAATATTGAGAAGACAACATCGGCTCCACTGTGGCGTCAGTGGTAGCCAGTTCCATTGATTGAAGTGGTTGCAGCAACGGGACGCTAACGCAACGCTTCAGTGTATATGGATTTAATTAAGATAAACAATAATTGCATGAAATAAAGACAGTTCGCGAGTCCCAAATCTCGAGTCCAAGTCAAGTCTCAAGTCTTTTGAGGGCGAGTCTGAAGTCAAGTCTTGAGTTACTGTTTGTGTGACTTAAATGCAACTCGAGTCCAAGTCTGCTTTACTGCTATACTGTACATTTACGGTGACATTTTTACAGTGCAGCTGAGGTTTAAAGGAGGACTTTGGTCAATTTCAACATTTAGCTCTATTGTTCAACAAAAAAATTGGTGCTGCCTACACCGACTTCTGCTCCATCTAGTGTTCGCACCCTGGCGAATGTAATGCTAACCACTGGGGGCAGGTTTTAAATATGCTTTTAGCCTCTTAACATGCTCAAAATGTCATTACAAGTGCTAGGCAACGTGAAGCGGTTCCTTATGAGACAACACAGTGCATATGTAACTGCAATAGTTGAAAGTACAGTATAAAACAGTGTTTATCCAGGCCGTCACATACCTTCACTCCCGTCGCTTCCGGTAAAGTCCACACAAGTCAACTGTTGAGCTTGTGCTCTCCCAAATCCCATTTGACCGAACTTGACAGTTGACTAGTGAGGACTTTACCAGAAGTGATAAGAGAAAAAAGGCTAAAAGCATGCCCTGAGTGGTTAGCATTACAGTCGCCAGGGTGCGAACACTTTGTCGTTTTTGTCTTTACTGACAGCACTCTGTGCCACCGAACAATAGAGCAGAATGTTGAAATGAATCGAAGCACTCCTTTAAGTACGGTGGTCGAGTGAGCCCAATGCAATTCAAACTAAAAAATCATAGACACACTGCAAATGCACAAAACACACGACTTCACAAACACTGCAAACACACACAACACAACACAACAGTCTCCAGGAGACTACTTTTCAGAAGCTCACAAACTTTTCTATTCTATGGAGCTAAAGTGGTGGAAACCAGTGAGTGAAAATGTATATTTAAGATATAAA